>LPNX010850053.1:62564-92147 GCA_001517045.1 Pseudotsuga menziesii | reverse complement strand
CCCCAAACAAATCCATGGGAAGTGGTGTATTCCTTGGGTTTGATCTCTTAAATTGTCTCCTTGCTTCTAAAACTTCTTCCCTTTTCTTTTCATACAATTCAATCCATGTGGTAAAGAACGAACTTGTCAAGCACAATGCATTCATCAACACCTATTGAAAATCAACATATACATTTTCAAATTACAAATGCAATTATTATATTTTTGAAAAATAATAATTTTATAGAGTAAATGATTGGAAAAATAACTACAAAGATCATGATTTTACTCACCAAATTCTACTTTAACACCATTAGATTGAGGTTTCTCTCCATTTATAATATCTGTTGCACGTGCTTCATCCCATATTCGTGGACCATCTTCATAATCTTTACCAAGGAATTCTCATATACCTCTCAAAGATAAACATCCACCTTGTTGATACAACACCCGCCATTTCAATGTCATCTACTAGGTGTATAACCAGATGAACTTGAAGGTCCATGAAACTTGTAGAGAACTCCTTTTCCAATAAACATACAATTTCTGCAATTTCGTTCTTCCATCTTCTTAATTCACTCTTATGGATCTCCTTGGAGGAAACCCACCTAATATAACATTGGTAAATTAACATGAATAACTAATGACATAAAAAATGCAATGTATTACAACTTTCTCGTACATAGATAAACATTTCAAGCCCCATACCTTGTAAATTCTGACAATCGACTTATGGCACTCGTCAAATCAACGGTAAGGCATGAATCCCCCCTAATCGCCAAGGGCATGATATGCTATCAAATTATCAAATAAAATGAGATTAGTTCATTATTTTAAATATGAAATATCATAAAAAGAATGGTAATTATAAGATAACAATAACAATTAAGTTATGTTGATACCTTCATAAAATTATGGAAATCATGTGTTTTAAATCTAGTGATATGCCAATCAACTGTGAAAGCTTTATTCAATGATGAGCCATAGTGAGTAGGTGTCCTTATTGTATGGATAACATTTTTTAGTTTATCTATCTCTTTCTTTCTCAAAATCCATGGAGCTTCTACATAAGTTTCATTTTCTCTATTTGACCACAAATGTCTTTGATCAAATTTGGTACATGAAAAAGCAATGTCTCTTCTTGAAGATAAAGTGTCTTTATCTTTGTCTGATATATGTCTATATATAGAATCTGTGACAGTTTTGAATATGTGCATAGGATCTAATAGATGGCATATCAATAGATCCTTCCAATAAGGTAGATCATAAAATATGGATTTTCTATTCATTCCTCTTGGCATATCAACCATAACTTGTTGTCGTTCTTCAATTGATGGATCTTAGAAAAGAAATTGTTCTCGAATTTTTTGTTCAGCATCTTCATACTTTTGAAGCCAATCAGCTGGACCCATAACCTTGGGAGGGCCTATACTTTCAATTTTCCCATCAAAATGATTCTTGAGACGAGTCCTGAACTTATGATCTGTTGGTAGAAAGACCCTGTTGTTTGAATAAATAAACTTGTGTAGATCTTTAGAGAAGTGCCCCTGAAAATTTTCTGCACATCTTGGACATGTGCAAACCCCCTTTGTTTGAAGCCCAGCACTTCAATAACTAATGTTTAGAGGAAAACAATAGTATAATGGATCTATGCAAATTGAATCAAAAATTAAATATCATGTGCGAATATGTAAAATAATTTTCGTACCTGAACATACACCAAGTCCTGGGAAATCGTGAATTCTCCAACATAGTACACCATAAAACATGAATGACCTATTTGATGGAGGATGTGATATGTCATACATTTTTATGCCTTTCCATAACAATTGCATCTCATCAATAAACGACGCAAGATAAAAATCCATTTTTTTCGCTTTCCATTTTCCTAGAACAATGAGACTTAGCATAAGGTGCTCCTTTCTAACACTCATCCATGGGGGAATATTGTATACTATCAATCCAACTCGCCAAACAGTGTAATTTGGGCTTAAGAATGAGAAAGGGCACACTCCATCAATTGCAAGGCCTAACCTGATACTACGTGTTTCATCCTTGAATTTTCTTGGGCATTTATCTTCTATGTGTTTCATTGCTTTGGAGTTTGCTGGAATTCGCATGAATCCATCTTTACTTCTATTCTTCGCATGCCAATCCATCAACTGTTCAAGTGACTTGCAACAAAACATTCGTTGAAGTCTAGGTATAATTGGCATGTGCCTTAAAACCTTATTTGGAACTGTAGCACTTTGTATATCTGTACGATATCTCTTATGCTTGCATACAAGACATTCTTGATGGTTTTTGTAGTTGTCTCTGTATAAAATGCAATCATTCTCACATGCATGAATTTGGTTATATTCAATCCCCAAATGTACCAATAATTGACGTGCTTCTTTGTAAGTTAACGGAAACACATTATCTTCAGGGAATATTTTATCTTTTAGTGCCCTGTAAGGTTGTCATACATCCAATAAATTAAATATTTCAATTATATAGAATATATTGTTTAAGGCAAAAACACATAAATTAAAATGAAATTAATATATATATATACAAGTTAGTAACAACAATTGACTATGCAACTCCACAAAGATAATTCAACTCACCTTAGAAGGGTAGTGAAACTCTTGTCAGACCAACCAAACAATGAATTGATTTCAAGTAATATTAGTGTGCAACTTTGTTTTGATGTTCTACTTGCACCCGATTTGAACACAACTATCTTCGCTACTTGTTTGATGGAGTCACAAAAGTTTATATCATCAACATTATGTTGTTGGAAATTTCTCTTTGTATCATAATTATTGTCAACTATAGGATCATCATTATTTCCATCCCCAAAGAAACCTGTGAGCATTTCATTCAATCCTTCTTCATGCACTTCATTTTCATCATTATCTTCACTAGGAATGCTAGGTGCAATGTCATCATCATATGCTAATTCCATCAATTGTTCAAATTTTTCACATGGTAATGCTCTCTTTAATGCTGCTCTTTTTTCCTTAATATGATTCAATGGATGGTTTGGATCATCTTGTCCAAATATTAAGAGCCCAATTGGATCTTGAATGCTAGTAGGTGTGTCAACATCAGCAAGATCAACCTAACATACAATGTAAAGATTATGTAGTATTAGACAACCATCTGTGAGCATTTCATTCAATCCTTCTTCATGCACTTCATTTTCATCATTATCTTCACTAGGAATGCTAGGTGGCATGTCATCATCATATGCTAATGCCATCGATTGTTCAAATTTTTCACATGGTAATGCTCTCTTTAATGCTTCTCTTTTTTCCTTAGTATGATTCAATGGATGCTTTGGATCATCTCGTCCAAATCTTAAGAGCCTAGATGGATCTTGAATTCCAGTAGGTGCATCGACATCAACAATATCAACCTAACATACAATGTAAATATTATGTAGTATTAGACAACCATTTGATAAAATATTGAAACCATTTTAGTGATAATAATAAAATAGCATACAAATCAATATAAACTCTCTCTCTCTCTCTCTCTCTCTCTCTCTCTCTCACACACACACACACACACACACACACACATTAGAGCATACTTTTATTCATTCATTCATAAACAAAATTTAGAATTCATAACATTAACAAAATTTTTGAATTCTTAGTTTAAAAAAAAAGCCATACTCATTTCTTATTTTTTGGCTTTCTTCCCTTCGGAATATCCCTAGGGAGGCCTTCCTCTTCTTTCCTCTTTCGTGCAGGAGTACATTTTATAAAGGGGTAGTTAATCAATAACTCATCCCCAATAGTGAGGTCTGTAATAGCCTCAACCATTATAAATCTTTCAACCTGCCTTTCCATATCTCCCTCTTTATCATTTATAACCTTAACAAACTGACAATTTGGTCTTATAGTAGGGTCCTTTCCCTTACTACTATTTATAAATCCTGCAATAATTTTATGTGTGTATGCACGACCATCTATATACAAGAGATTGCCTCTATTCACTTTGTCGCCTCTTTCTATCTGCAAACGATGTGTATACATATTTGAATTTAGACCATATGCAAACATACTATGCTTGTATTCCACTAGCATCCTCCACTGACCACTTGAATATGATGGCCCATAATATGGCATTAATAGCCTAGTGGTTTGTTGTGAGTTGTTTATATGTTTCGATCCCACATGGACATTTTCAAAAATAAAGAGGCCCAAATTCGCTCCATGAATATTGGAGGGGCATATCATGTAGATGTATCCCCAAAATTGAAACACCTCATATGCAATAGGTAGTTTTTGGTCACTAGGCCAAGCACAATATAATTCTCAATCAAATGTTTCTTTGTAAATTGATCTCAACTCCAAGGGCAATTCATCATCTCCATGACATTCATTCTCATATGGTTTGTACTCCACCTCTCCCTTGTCCTGGAGAAGTTTATGCGTCTTTAAACGTGTTCTTGTTCTCTTACTCATTTTCATGACTTCCTCATCTTCTGAGTTGTTATATGTGCAAATGGAATTGTTATATGTATCCATTGATTGAAACTCATCACCCTCTAAGCTACAAGTAGGTGACCTTGGAAACTTTAAACCATGAACCATCTCCTGTAGGTATTTAATAATAAAAAATATTAATTTTTGAAATTAAATATTCAAAATGTGACTATATTATTTATACATGTGTCTTATGTAAAATATGAGGATCGGCTTACCACAATTCCTATTGGATCCGAATCAATTGTAGGAGGCATAGTACCCACTTGAAGATCATCATTTATGTAATGCCTTTGTACAATACCACGTTTGAATTCTTTCTTTCCACAACATTCATAACATCCACATACAACAATTTTCTCAAAATATTCATCCCATGTAGAATAATCATTACCAACCACTTGTTCAGTGTGTTGTGCTTCTATTGTATCTATAGAATCCATTGTCATATCTTCTTCCACCCACTATCCTTTACGTGATTTAATAGTAGGAGGTCGACGTCTACATACACTTTGTTGTTGCTCCCTAGCAAACTGCATCAAATTTTCATTTTCTCCAATTGAAGTAGCAACCTAAAAAAATCAACAACATGCATTAATTATTTATTTCCATGAAATAAAAAAACTTATGCATAAAAAAGTATCAAAGTTCTCATCACATGTAATATCACCAAGACAAACCTCATGTTCGTTGCACTCATTTCTGGTGTATCTATTGAATCAATCATCATATCCTCTTCCACCCACTTTGTATTGCAACGTCTTTTAATAATATGAGCTTCACCTCCACGTATATTAGTTGTATCTTGGACCTTAAATAATCGACCACATGCATCATTTGTTGAAAATATTGAATAATAAACTGAATAATGTAAAATTTTATGAAAAAAGATTGGACAAAGCACTAAATTATGATATTTAATAACTCAATGTGATATTTTGTACTTTGTTTCATACATCATGTCTTACGTCATCTTTTGAAATGTTTCAATCCATTTCCATTGCTTCCTTTGATTCCTGTATAATAATATGACACAAGATTTAGTCCAAATTTTGATAAATAGAGAAATGTAATACTACACACCAGAGACAGATTTTGGATATGCCTTTAAACTTTAAATTCATAAGAAATTTTAAATATAAATGTGTTGGCATGACATGTTTATATCATTTTTATATGATTTCATATATTTATCATTTATAGTATTGTATATGTTATTTTTTCTAAACAACCAAGGAGTTGGAATTAAGAGTGATGTTGAGTGGGGGTATAATACATATACTATGAAATCTATAGAAGTTTATGAGCTTAAAAAAACTAGTAAAAGGAATAAGTTACCAATGAGGTTACTCTCTATGGGATCATGCTTTTTCTAATAACATATTAGTTTTAACTCCATATATTTGATGAAATAATACTCTAAGTCACAATTTATCATTTTTTCAATAGAGTTCCGCAAGTGAATAATGTTCTATCTAGGTAGTTTCTACTAGCCTATAATTTTTTTTTTCGATTTTTGGGGGACATTTCACGAAGTCATTTTAATTATGTTTATAGGTTGTAAGAATAGCCATTATGTTTTGGATTAAGATCTGTAATATTACTCTTCACCAGTTTGAATAAATGTTTCATGTGTGTTTTATTAGATGAATTAGAATATCACTTTTTAAATTCTTAAATAGATTTGAGGGTAAAATTCCTATGAGAGTTGTATTAAACTAGTTTCAAAAGTTTATGTTATATGCTAAGGTTTAGTCTAGATTCAACCTTTAGTTTTCTAAATGATTTTAAAAACCATACCTCTGTCAAACCATACTGAAACTAAACCCTACATCATATCATATGTCTCATTTTAGAACCAGAGTAAACACAAAATAAAATCCTTACGAATAAAATTACAGACAATTCTGTAAACTTCTATGACCTTATAATAAAACCGCATCAAATCTATCCATCCAATGAATCTACTAAATGAAATAAATAAACAAATTATAGTCGTCCATGTTATCTTTCAAACTACTCATTAATGAAAACTAATAAATAGTCTAAATACTCCTATTCAAATAACTAGGGATCGAATCCCTCAACCAACCAAATAAACCATGTACATGATGCACAATAGTCACTGCTTTATATTAAACAAAACAATAAATAGACTAAACAATTATTCATAAACGTGAACCAGGGATCGATTCCCTAAATAAATAAATCACCTAAACTAAACGTAAACGTTGGCATATTACATTGTCTAGCAACGAAGAATACAATTAAACATATCAATTATCCACGCTACAATAAGATTAGTCGTCATTCCTCATAACAAAGGACAAGAGCCTGTCAGCACTTCAATAGGAATAATTTACTTTATTAAAACCTAAAAATAAACATAGTCAAAATTATAAACAAAATACTTTAAACCGGTATCAAATCCTGTTAAGGATTGGCTAGGATGCTGCTACGATTTCCAACTTAAACTATATACGCAAGTGTAGGAATAATTACATTATAAAGCAAAACCATATCTCATTTATTTAAACCCCATATCGAATCTCCTAATATCCGGATGAGAGTGTCCACATATATTAAATAAATAATAAACATCAAATAGTCCATCAACTATCACGACCCAAGATTGAATCCCATGTGCTCTAGTCGGGAGCATTGGATTTATTTACAAGAGATAATAAACAAACGTCGAACCACATATCGAATCCATTAAACCATCACCGTAAATATGTCCATACCTAATATAACTTATAAACTCAACAGAAACACAAGTTGTGCCATATAGGAAAGCTTGAGCCACACCATTAACAACCATAGCAGTAGAAAAATAAAATGACGATAGAATTATCATGCTAACCAATTTTTATATCAAAACATATAAAAATAGCTAGGGTTTCCCTTAACAACAAACAAAAGGCATTCAAATAAACGTTACAGTGAATTCATGAACCACAGACAAGAATCCCCTATGAAACCAAGTTAAGAATGAAGCTATGGATTTTCCATTGTCTTTATTAACATAAGAGAAATTCCCAAAATCAAAACCATTTAATAGATTAACAGAGTAAAATCCATTTAAAACGCTGAATCATTTCCATCAATAACAGTGAGAGTTAATACTCGAACTATGTTCCATAGTCAACAAACAATATAAAAATAGTATTATCATAGTGCCATTGTGAAGACCATTGAATAAATTAAACCATAGTGCTAGCAACAAACAAAGAGCTAAGATAAATCAAACGAAAACACATTGTAATTATCCAACACAAAGTTATAAAGATTACACAGTCATGTCCAATGTACAAAATGCCAGAATGGGTTGAGAACCACTAAATCCAAACCTACAAATTAAAAAAATAAGCATAGCCATTATTTTTCCCCAAACCCTGGCGAATCCCAATTGGGAGGTCAGTTACAAACCTCACACAAAGAGACCCTGCAACCCTGTAATAGACCAATTAGTTTGGTAAATTCCCTCATTGTATGGGCTTACCCGAGAGAAACGTTGTCGACCTAGGCTTCCTTTTCCACAATTGCAGAGAAACCTCTTTAGCCAAATCTGCAAAACTGAAACACAGAGGCCATTAGAAGTATGCATGACTGAAACATCACAATGAAAGAGTGAATGAATAAAAACATAATCGAGTTGGCATACTTGTGGAAGAAATCTACACCGACACTGTAAAATATCAACACAGTCTGCGCAAATCAAATCGTGGAGCTTTCCCCCATTATCGCCAAATGAAAAATAATGCATATGGCCTGGGAAAACCATAGCAAGAGGGTTATGGATTGTGACATCACGGAGGAGCCATGCTTCCCTTCACACAGGCTCACTAAAAATGCCAGTAATCCTCCACTAGGATTTGATTAAAAACCCTCTACTCTATAGTTTTGAACTTCACACATTTACCATTGAGATTGAAACCCTCTCCCCTATATTTTGAGCTCATGCTTTTGTATAATTTTTTAATACCATTACAAATCCCTGGGCATTTAGGACTAGAAAGATTTTGGTGCTAGGCTCTTTATTTTTCTTCATCACACATATATAGCATAGGTTTATCGACGAATTACTTACAGTAAGAATAGATACTTCGTGCATTAGTTCACAAGAACTAAGCCTAGTATCGCATGATTTTCTTACATTTTTGAGTGAGTCGTTAGGGAAAAATACTGCCACTCCTCCCCTTTAAATACAGAGGTAAGTTAGCCTCATTGTTCATCAAAATAAGAAATAGATAACGTAACATGTAATCAAACATGAATGAAATAATATCAGAGCATCAATAAACCAAATAAAATATACATAATACAAAGTACATCATAATATAAAAGAATGACATTTAAACATCATCGTCACATAGGAATCATACTAAAAGGAAAACTTAACTAGAAATTAGGCATAATTCTTTTCAATTTTATAATTCCATAGTTAAGAATAAGACATCCCTTAAGATCTTAGCAGGATTATTAGTCCTACTAAAAAAATGTTTATTTATGAATTTTAGGGACATTACAATTTTCCTTAGGAGGACCATTTTAGACCTCAAATTTTCTCAAATGGAGATCCTTCTTCGAGAATTGAATCACATCTCTCGTAAGAAAATCCTATCATAAGGCTAGGTTTATATGTTTACCCTTTCACTTAATACAATTCTCGGAGGTACAAGAAGTTGTGACACCTGAGTCCTTAGTAGAAAAATAATTTTTTGCATCATTGATCCCACCCAGTGTGGTCTTTGTACTTGATCCTATCATAGTAGAAGGAAGAGTGGTAACTGGGGAGAAATGAGTAGAGGGGTAGTAGAGGAAAGAGAGGTTCCACTTGGAGCAATTAATAGGGATGATTGTGTCAGAAAGGACTCTGTACAAAATAAGCCACCCCTACAAACCTTCTTGGAAGGAGTGAAAAACCTTGAGATCGCCACTTCTTGTTGAACCATCTGATAACTTGAAAAAAACAACTAACAAGCATCAACAGATAAGGGAGAAACCATTGGATAATCCTCCAAGTGGTACCAAGTTGATAAAAAAACAAGAAGAATCACATATAATGATAATAAGTTCCCACCATCCTCGTTAGTGTTCACATAAACTTGTAGAGACAATTAATGAGTATTTAATAAGGTTAAGTCTGTCTGTATTCATTTCTGAGTCCATCTGAGTACTATTATGGATCCACCAAAAACCTTCTCAGGATGATGCATAAAACCCTAGAATCCATAGTAAGATACCCTAACCTCCATTGGAACCCTCCTCCAAGAAGATAGGCATGCGATTCACCTAGAACATATGCCGACCAATAAGTCATTTATAGCCCAATGTACTAATCTACTAGAACATGGTATTATTTTTCTACATCAAATAGAAGACACAACAAATAATTCTTCATATAGAGAGGCTTGGAAATTTGCTCTTGATTTGGGATTGGAAGGGGAATATGCTAAAATTTTGCAAAATTATACCACATCCCTACAATACAGCTATGTGCGTCTTACAAAATTTCCTTACATTTCACATATGGTCTAGAAACTTGGCTAATAGAGAATACACTCCTATTTTGGGTTACAAATTATGTATAAATTATGAAGATAGACCTCCTTCCCCCTGGTGAGCTTCAAAGATTTGACAATTGAATTGTCCATTAAAAAAAAAACTTTTTATGGCCGACTTTGATGGAAAAAGTACCAGTTTGGGAAATTCTTAACAATAGGTATTTGAAAGGACCCGATTGATGTCCTTTATGCAGAATTCATAATGAGACCATCACACACATATTCATCTTTTTCCATTTTCTAAAAATATGTGGGATATAGCCTCCATGATTGAAGGAATACAATTTGCTTGGGAAGGTTTAAGCATAGACAAAGCCCTCCACTCATGGCTATCTAATCAATATTTTGCAAGGCATAAATCTATGCTACTTATTTTTGTCTGGGGCATTTGGTTGGTTAGGAATATGGTTGTTTTCGAAGATAAATATATAGCACCATCCACAGTGGTCTACAAAGGTATTGTTATCCACAAATCCTTCCCATGGCTCCCAACTCCTAAGGATGTTAGAATAATTTCGATGGAACCAATTGATAAATCATATAGCTAGGCCTATTTTGATGAAACGTCACAAGGACAATTCGCAATAAAGGGGCAAGTGGAATTATCTTCTTATCAGAATCACATTGGTACCATTTTTCAGCTACGCTGGGTCGTAGTATGAAAAATAGGGTTGAATTAATTCCTATCAAACTTATTATGCTCATTTCCATATCAAATGGGATCGACAATATACAGATCTTTGGTGATTCAAAGTTAGCGGTAGAATGGTTACATTTGAAAAGGCCAACAAGAAATTATCTTTTACAACCAATTTTTGATGAAATTCTCACTTTAGCATGATGATTCAGGAGGATCTCTTTCAAACATATGTTTAGATAAAAGAATGGTTAGGGAGATAGACTATCCAAGAAAGGACTTCAATAGATGAAGGATATTGGCACAAAAGTGTCCATGATGAAGAAATGATAATAGAATTTGATCTCAAACCTCATCCATGTTGATCTATATCGTCTAACCATATACATTACAACAACATGAACGTACATCAAAAAAAAAGCTCCATCTTTGTATCACAAAGATACACTTATATTATAATATTTTTTTATTATTTAAAAAATAACCAAATATTATCTTAACTATTAACTAACATATACATGTATTTTAATGCATTGATATAATATAATTACCCTTCAAATATAGAATATAATATGTAAGACATTATTGTGATTTGAAAAAAAAATACTCAAACATTTATTGCACTATATAAAATGAAAATATCGCAATAGTATTGACCATTGGAACTCCAAAATCATGTGGGACGTTATTATTACAATAATAACAATTATAAATTTTTATTTATAAAAATTTATAATTAATTTTTAAGATATTTTTTTTATTTACAATCATATTTAATATAAAAAAATTAAATTCAAATTAACATGTTAAAATTTAAAATTAATTAAATAAAATATTAACTCAACATTACCCCAATAATCATTCTTATTATATATTAACTTTAATTAATTTATAGTTTAAAAATAAATACAAAATTGGCCTTTAACCAAACTTGTTCCTTCCATTAAAATTTGAAACATCCACTATCACGGTGGAGACAATACTTCTAAATAAATATTACAAATCACTCATTTATATTTATAACCTTTGGTAGTAAATATAATATTATTATCATAGTAATATTTTATTGTAATGTTTATAGTTTTTATTTATATCCTTTCATATTAAATATAATATTATTATCCGGCTATTTACTAAACATTATAATAAACAAAGGATTTTTTTTCATCTCTTTTAATTATATAACAAAGTGGTGATGCTTTAATAGTTCAAATATTTATATTTAAATTAAAAATCTATTTTTAATTTATTAATTTTATTATAAAAATAATTACTAATTTTTATTAATGATTTATTTATGATAACTTTAATTATAAAATAAATAAATAAAATTAAAACTATAGTAATGGTGATGATGATTAATGTCTAATCCAACTTTGGTGTATCTCAACTTAAGAAGGATAATACTTGAATTACTTTAAAATCTTGCTCATCTGTCAAAAAGTTTTCCGAGTTTATTATAGTTTTAGCAAGTTTGGAGGTTATAAAGGTATGTATTGTACTTTAAACTCTTGTTTATGTGCTCAAAAAACTGGCAAGTTTGAAGGTTATAAAGATTTGTATTGTAATAAAGTCACAAAGATGACAAACCCTTTCCCGCCATAAAATTTTTAAGAATAAAACAACGAGGTATAGAAACTATTGATCTTGTCTGGCGGAGATGAACCCTGATAGACTTTTTTTAATGAAAACAGACTGCATTGCTAGGAAAATGCCTAGTCGTATTTTATGTTAATACCTGTTACCAACCACCTGTACTCCTTGCATAGGCTCATAGACCTGAACTTAGTTATTGGACGGGAGAGCTTGGGGTCGGCACTTAGATAGTATTTACTTATTTAGCCTACAGTTACACAAAAAGTGCGATGTTACCAACAGTTAGTTATGGGATCATGACGTGGAAACTGCCCTGAAACTACTGCCTTAACTTATGAGATCTTACCGGCCGCAATATTAATTTTCTGCAATGAGTTAGTTACTACTTAAAGATAATTCTAATCTTTCACATTAAGATTAATAACCTTTTTAATCCTACCTTGGAAAATCCTTAATACTAACTTGGTCCAAATATAAATAATACTAGTTTTAATCCACCAGAAAACTAAATCTAAATATGTGCTTCTGGCTATACGAAATTAATTCCTTTATTAATGTATTTGCAAGAGTGGCAGAATTTTGTTTCGTGCATACATATCGCATGACTCGAACCCTGCTCTGCTCTTCTAATGAAACCAATCACATATCACTTATTCAGTGGGAAAAAATATTTTGAATATCTACAAATTCTGAAAAGAAATCAATCATCAATTGTAAATATTTAGAGATCATATCAGGAAGAATATGTTTATAGAAACAGAAAGTATGATGTGATACGCACTGCCAGTCTCGTGAGCAACGTTGGCGAAGAATGCAGCAATTTCTCTCTTCTGGTCATCGGAGGTCCCAGTTGTGCCAAAGCTAGAGAATGCATTGGCCGCATTAATGAAGTCAATGTATGTATAGAAATCCTTCCCGGCGCAGGTATCAGCAGCGGTTGATAAAATTCCATTGAAGAAAGATTGTGTAGCAATATTCCCAACAGCTGAACGGGAGATGGAAAGAGCAGAAAGGGCGAGAGTAAGCCAGAGAGTAATAACGCTCAAACGGAGATGGGTAAACCCATATTGTCTATATTACTGTTGTTACGGCTAGAAATAGAACTGCGGTGCTTTGCTCTATAGCGAGAAGAGGCTGTGGTTTATATAACCATCGGGATTCTCTGTATTTGAGTTAATTTGATGAAGGTGACGGCCTATTCTCAGCCTCTTATCACAATTTCCACATAAGTTGATTTGTTGACCTGACTTTAAGCTGCCGTTACGTTTTCGAAATAAATTGTTAATGTTTAATTGACCCACCTTCAAACTTTATTTAACACGAGACATATAACGAGATCAACATTATCGTTTTCAGCCTCTTCTCCCATCCATAACTCGTGAGTCGTGAGCGACATAGAACACTTGCCACATATACTTGAATACTAACGTATTTGCCCTATGCCGCCTATGGTTTTGAGATCTAACGGTCTACAATGCAGCTGCCGCAGCATTTATTACTCTGCCGCAGCATTTATTACTCTTCTGTAAAATATTTTTTGTCATCCTAGACGCTGCAATCCTTATTTACTGGACAGACTTTCCCTAGGGAGGGGAGTCTGTCCAATGGACACGGTCGAATTTCTCATCCAATGGTGTCCATTGTACAAGCTCCCCTCCGGAGGAAAGTCTGTCCAGTATATAAGGCGCTCTGAGTAGACGCAACATAATATGTTGACCTGCTCTTAAAGGCACGTTGAATTACTTTTCACATTATAAACCAAAAAACCCTCTCACGCCCGGATAATGGTAATAAAGGTGAGTATAGTAATAGAACTAAGTACAGAGATATGATTTTAATAAAATTTAACACCCAACTAATACGGACATGAGTCACAAAAGATGCTTTCGGTAGAGGAAGGCAACCACACTGGAAAAGCTTGGAAATAAAATTATGCACTTTACAAATCCTCGATATATGTGTTGTAAATATTAATTGTGTGTTGATTTGAAGAGCACATTAGCTGAAGCTCATTATGTATGGGTATAGTAATAGAACTAAGTACAGAGATATGATTTTAATAAAATTCAACACACAACTAATACGGACATGAGTCACAAAAGATGCTTTCGGTAGAGGAAGGCAACCACACAGGAAAAGCTTGGAAATAAAATATTTTGAATATCTACAAATTCTGAACAGAAATCAATCAATCGTAAATATTTAGAGATCATATCAGGAAGAATATGTTTATAGAAACAGAAAGTATGATGTGAGTATGATGTGATACGCACTGCCAGTCTCGTGAGCAACGTTGGCAAAGAATGCAGCAATTTCTCTCTTCTGGTCATCGGAGGTCCCAGTTGTGCCAAAGCTAGAGAATGCATTGGCCGAATTAATGAAGTTACTGTATGTATAAAAATCCTTCCCGGCGCAGGTATCAGCAGCGGTTGATAAAATTCCATTGAAGAAAGATTGTGTAGCAATATTCCCAACAGCTGCACGGGAGATGGAAAGAGCAGAAAGGGCGAGAGTAAGCCAGTGAGTAATAACGCTCAAACGGAGATGGGTAAACCCATATTGTCTATAATACTGTTGTTACGGCTAGAAATAGAACTGCGGTGCTTTGCTCTATAGCGAGAAGAGGCTGTGGTTTATATAACCATCGGGATTCTCTGTATTTGAGTTAATTTGATGAAGGTGACGGCCATTTCTCAGCCTCTATCACAATTTCCACATAAGTTGATTTGTTGACCTGACTTTAAGCTGCCGTTACGTTTACGAAATAAATTGTTAATGTTTAATTGACCCACCTTTAAACTTTATTTAACACGTTACACGAGACATATAACGAGATCAACATTATCGTTTTCAGCCTCTTCTCCCATCCATAACTCGTGAGTCGTGAGCGACATGGAACACTTGCCACATATACTTGAATACTAACGTATTTGCCCTATGCCACCTGAGTTGTAGGACTGTGTCGAGAATCTCAAGGACTCTCTCACAAATGTCATTTTCATATTCATGGCTTCCTAGAAGAAAGAATTACAAGCTCATGTGCCACATTAGCATATGCCATATATGTCGGCTATCTGGCTTCTAGACGAAGAATAACAAGTGCCACGCTAGTAAGCTAGTCTGCCGAGGTGATTCAAGGTCTATAAAACTAGAACATTGTATTGTTGACTATAATGGCAACAAAATATTTCTCAAGAAATTATGTCTTCGCCATCGGACAAAGAAAGATCTCTTTATAATACTATTATTCACATATTTTTCTCCAAAAACTCCATAACGAAATGCAAGTAAATTAGTAATTGAAAGATAGAGCAGTACGTTCACAGTGTGCGCCAATACCGACCGATGACAAGACGTTCACAGTGCGCGCCAATAGTGACCGATGGCAGCCATGAAACGTGTTGTAATCTTCTCATCACTTTGAAGGCGAGCAGCGCATCGTAGACGCCACATAATATGTTGACTGCTCTTAAGGCACGTTGAATTACTTTTCACATTATAAACCAAAAAACCCTCTCACGCCCCGATAACGGAAATAGAGGTAACTTAGGTAAGTATAGTAATAGAACTAAGTACAGAGATATGATTTTAATCACTTTCAACACACAACTAATACGGACATGAGTCACAAAAGATGCTTTCGGTAGATGAAGGCAACCACACAGGAAAAGCTTGGAAATAAAATTATGCACTTTACAAATCCTCGATATATACGTTGTAAATAATAATTATGTGTTGATTTGAAGAGCACATTAGCTGAAGCTGATTATGTCAGAGTGACACTTAATTTCGTAAACTGAACGGCACTTTAAAGTCGCGTGGGCAAATCAGATTGTGTGGAAATTGTGGTCAGAATAGGCCGTCATCTTCATCAAATCAATCTCAAATACACAGAATTCGGATGGCTATATAAGCATCACCCTCTTCTGGCTATAGAGCAAAGCACCGCAGTTATCTTTCAAGCGTTTCAAGCAGTAACAAGAGTATTATAGACAATACTGATCAGTATGGCTATCACCGATCTCCGTATGAGTGTTATTACTCTCTGGCTCACTCTTGCCCTTTCTGCTCTTTCCATCTCCCTTGCAGCTGTTGGGGATATTGCTACACAATCTTTCTTCAATGGAATTTTATCTGGGGCTTCTGATACCTGCGCCGGGAAGAATTTCTATACATACAGTGACTTCATTAATGCGGCCAATGCATTCTCTGCCTTTGGTACTACTGGGACCTCGGATGACCAGAAGAGAGAAATTGCTGCTTTCTTCGCCAACGCTGCTCACGAGACTACCAGTACGTATCACATACTTTCTGTTTCTCTATATATAAACATCTTTTTAATGTGATGTCTAAATCTTTACGATTGATGATATAATTTAAGAATTCCTACATATAATTTAAAGATCTCTAAATCTTTTTAATTGATGATTTCATTTCAGAATTTGTAGATGTAGTCCAGAACTGTTTGTTTATCTACTTTGAGAAATATAATGTCTGATTGACAGGTTTGTGTTTCATCGAGGAGATAGACAAGACCGACAATTACTGTGATTCCACCAAAACGCAATATCCCTGCGCATCTGACAAGCAATACTACGGGCGTGGCCCGTTGCAACTCACATGGTATGTAACTATATTATTGTATGTGTTTATGTCTCTCGATTTGGCAAGCAAGCAATAAATTGACTTGAATGTTTGGTGACCGATCGTTTGTTTGATGTTTGTCTCTTTGATGTCATTTTTTTTGCAGGAATTATAATTATGGTGCAGCCGGGGATTATTTGGGCGTGGATCTGCTGAATAACCCAGAAACTGTGGCTCAGGATGACCTAACCTCGTGGAAGGCTGCGCTCTGGTTTTGGAATGTGAACACCGGTTCCGTTGGAACTACATGCCACGCCGCTATTACATCCGGGCAGGGTTTCGGGGAAACCATTCGAATAATCAACGGAGGGGTCGAATGCGACGGTAAAGTCCCCAGCTCCGTGCAAGACCGCGTGAGTCTTTACACCAACTATTGCAGTCAGCTTGGTGTAGACCCAGGAAGCAACACCAGCTGTTAACAATAATTAGGGCGAACGTCTTGAGATTATAGTCTCGAGACTAGTAATTCAAAATAGTTAGTGATAACGATAACGATAATAGTTTAGTGAATAACAGTGATCTCTGATTGCTCGTATTAGGAGAGCAGCACACGTTTTGAGTCATTCGATATGTACAATGACGCAAAGACTGCCACTCTTACAAATAAAATAAAATAAAAGAATTAATTTCTTACAGTGAGACAAACAGATTGGTTTTTTCTGGTTGGATTAAAATTCGGAATGTTTTTAATTTTTAATTGATTTTTTATAAGGATGGGAATTGCTAAAATTCTTAATAAAAATTTAATAGTCACCTTAAATGTAATAAATCATAAAATTTACATATTAAAAAGATATTTTTATTTTAATTATAAATATAAATTAATACATATATATTAAATTAAGATAACTATTTAATTTGTGGTTTGTAAACATTTATATTTTTAGTGAAGTGTTACTAATAAGTTATGAGTTATATTTTCCAGTCTTATTTTAGTTAAATAAATTATATCTCCAAAACTGTGATTTATGAATTTATCTATAAATCAACTACTAATTATCTATGCATCAATTATTTTTTATATTCTATATTTCTAATAACCTTTTATTTTGAATTTACAATAACTGCCATAATATCAATATATACAATACACTACACTTATATCATATTAATACTATCTAAAAAAATATAATAAAATCTCAAAAACAAACACTTATTTTAAAACTTTAAATTATTATCATCCATAACTTACAATCATACAATATACTACAAACCTAAGTCACATGACACGAGGACACGGGACACGGAGGACACGGAAATACGAGTGTCCGACACGGACACGGCGACCCCGGAATCATGACATGGAGGACACGTTTTATATATATATATATATTTTTAATTAAAAATATATATATATATATATTAAAAATATAGTCATATAGATTCATTTTTTTTTAAATCTGGAACATTTACACATATACAATGAGTAATCACATTGGTCATTAACATTACACATTTGTCATTCATAAATCAATGTCAAAGAGTCATAGATTCATAGATTCAACATTCAAGATTGAAGATTCATAAAATTTCTCAATGTCTCATTTAGTCATTAACCATTAAGTCATCAAAATCAAAATGTTTTACATAGATGTCGAAATGCCAATGGCAAATACAAAAAAGTGGCATCAGAGTATCACATGGAAAATGCCAAATACAAAAAAGTGATAGATGGAGTCATGGACTAATAGTCCAACTCCTCCATGCCTGAATCAACTAACTACAACTCATCACTGCTATCGGTGCCTTCTTCATCGCCCTCCTCCTCATCATCTGTGGCTATGCCCTTCCCACGATCTGCAGCTGCTGGCTTGGACAATGGAAACCTTCTTTCTCCTCTTGCACAAACCACTCTAAACCCCAAACAAGACAAAACAAATGATAAAAGTCAAGTGAAAAAATCATTTTATAGACAAGTCGGCTGAAAAAGACGTGAAAACCGTGTTCTGTTTTCGGGACACGTCTTGCAGAAATCAGGACACGTTTTTTGGCAGTGTCCGACACAGAGATTGCAGTGTCCTGTCCGAGGACACGTAAAAAACACGTGTCCGACAAGTGTCCTTCACGTTTTCGTGTCGGACACGGGGACACGGGACACGGGGGCCATATGGACGTGTCCTGTTACTTAGCTACAAACTAATATACTACATTTTCTAAATATTCAAAATATTAAAATGTTTAATAAATATATAAATAATAATATTATTATATTTAATATTAAATATTAAAATGTTCAATAAATATGTAGATAATAATATTACAAATAAAAAATTTTAATTTTAATTATTTCCTTAAAAATACTATATCATAATCCTCATTTTTTATATAATGTTTTTAAAAGTATTACATAAAATCATAATTTTGAAACTTTATTTTATTTATACAATATGCTACATTTTCTAAATATACAACATATTAAAATTTTTAATAAATATATAAATAATAATATTATTATATTTAACATTAAATATTAAAATGTTTAATAAATATATAAATAATAATATTATAAATAATTTTTTTTAATTATTTCTTTAAAAATACTATATCATAATCCTCTTTTAAAAGTATTAAATAAAATCATAATTTTGAAACTTTATTTTATTTATTTAAAAAATATAACAAATTAAATTTACATAATAATGATACTTACAATCATATAGTATACAACAAACAAACTAGTATGCTACATTTTCATGTTTTTAAAACGATACAAAATATTAAATTTTTAATAAATGTGTAGATATTAATATTATTATAATTAATATGAAATATTGCAAATAAAAATTTTAAATTTCTCATTATTAATTTAGAAGTAATATATCATGATCTACATTTTTCATAATGTTTTTAAAAATATTACACAAAGTCATCTTATAATTAAATGATACAAAATATTATAATGTTTTGTAAATATGTAAATAATAATATTATATTCGATATAACATTTTTTAAATATATAAATAATAAGATTATGTTTAATATTAAAGTTATAAATATAAATTTTATATTTATAGTTATTTATTTAGGAAATATTATATAGAAAGAACAAACTTGATTAAATATATTTTTTTGTTTATATTTATAATTAAACATATTTTGTGTTGATTCAAGAAACACATTATGTTTATTATAACAAATTTTTTATTAAGCACATAGGGGTATATATTTGAGAATTTCAGGGTAGACTACTATTTATGCTTTTACATCTAGCGACTAGAATGATATACTCTTTAGATTGATTCTATTGGCGTTGTCCAAAATAAAACGAGAATGAGAGTGTACTCTCAAGATTGATTTTATGGGCGTGCTCCAAAATTGATAATTAATGATTTCATAAAATAAAAAAATAGCTTAATTAACATGTAATAAATATACACTTAGTGATAGTTGTAGAAATTAAAATTAATCTTCAACTATTCAATTATTAGATATAACTATAAGCTTAACTTGGTCGATTATTAGATGAAATCGAATAATTCTACAACTATTAGCCTAACTTCTACTGGCATTTGGCATCTAGATGTAATAAATATACACTTAGTGATAGTTGTAGAAATTAAATTTAATCTTCAACTATTCAATTATTTGATATAACTAGGAGCTTAACTTTGTTAATTATTAGATGAAATCCAATAATTCTACAACTATTAGCCTAACTTCGACTAGCATTTGGAATCTAAGAGTCTAACTATTGTGCAATCATGTAAGAGTCAAATTCCTAATAAAATCATTCGAACTCCTAATAAACTCCAAAATTCATAATAATAATTATAAAAATAAATAAAAATAGCTCATGATAATTGCACTTTGTGGTAGTTGCAAAAAAAAAACATAAAAAAATATCTCATGTGATAAATGAACTTAATGGCATGGTAATGTGTAGTACATGTGACATTGGAACTCCATCTAGGAGTTGGGAGTCAAGCTAATATGCACAAGGTTTAGTGGAACGTCATTTTGTAAGTGGGAGTTGAGGTATTGTGTATTTCATGTGACAATAGAATTCCTGGTAAGCTCGTCTAAATTCCTAATAAACTCCTCTGAACTCATGTGATAACGATAGTTAGTGGCAAGGTAATGTGTAGTCCATGTGAGAGTAAAACTCTATGTGACACTTAGGAGTCGAGCAAATGTGCATAATTCTTAGTTGAACTCAATTTGGTAGCTCCGAAACTCCTCATAAAACCTTTCGAACTCCTAATAAAGTTCTCATAACTATTAATAAACTCCTCCATTTGGGAGTTGGGTGTCCATAGGCATATATATCTTACAATTTTGGGTTGGACTACCATCTATGATTTTTCATCTATGGATAAGAATGAGACAAGTGTACTCTCTAGATTGATTCTGTAGGTGTAACATACCCAAAATAGTAAAAATAAAAAAATTTAAATAAAGCCTTAACTTAAGTTGTAAAAGAATATGTTATGTTATGAATTTCTGCTTAACATAGTTACGACAAAGTTTCAATTGTATTTAATCTTCACCACTCATCCATACGATCTCTAGCTTGTGTTTGTTGTTGTTTAATCAATACACATAAGTGTCATAGTACAACAATATTACTATGTGACTTATCGTTATGTCAGCACTACTTTACTTGGCATCAAGTTTATGAAGGAATGGCATATTTTATTTTCGGTTGTTTACAGTTGGTAATGTTTAATGGTTAAGTTTTTGGATTAACTTGTTAACCTTGTAAGAAGCCACGAGAAGGGACCTCTATGGTATTACTTAGCTATTCACCTAACGCAGAATACTATCAATTTTTTGCAGGTATAAATACAAAACAGTGCTTGTCTTAATGTGGAAACATACCATGTTAAAATAAGATGACAAAGGATTAAACTTAAGGGAAGGCCAACCTTCCTAAGTTAAGGCACCCAAGTGTTTGGCTAAAAGAGTGATACAATACTAACTTTAAGGTTTCCAAGGTGTGTGAAATTGGAGGTTCACCATACTATAGAGATTTGATGATTATTAAAACAAATCAATGTGGTACAGTACAAGCCATGTGATGGCTTTTAATGTTCCAGTTGGAAAGCATGAAAAGTATTTTCACAAAACCCTAGGGTTTAATGCTCCTTGGAAAATGTTATGGTTTTGGTCACTATGTTATTTTTTCACCTGCGTGATAGCATAAGGAGAGAGAGCTAAGCTCTCGGCCTTGGCCTTGCAAGCCTCGGCCTTTGGCTTGCTGGAAGACAACCTCCAAAACTCGACCTGGTATATAAATAAGAGAAAACACAAAAAGAAGGATTTGTGTTGGCATGTTATTTGCTCGCGGGTATGAAGCTCTGTAATTTAATGGTCTACGTGCAGTGTTTCCCTGACGTACAACACCAAGCCTAGATCTTTGAAGGTAAATTGTTTGTTTTAAAAGAATACTATTTTACCATGATTTTCTATGGTCTTTATCATTCCTTAATGCATGATACTAACTTTGCGTGTTTTGGTGAGGTCGCTGCGAGGATAGAAAGGTCAGTCTTATATGCCATCGCAAGGTCTGGTAAGACCTGGAACCTCACCTTTCTTGTTCTTAGGGTCTATGAAGAGTGCAACTCCACGTGTCTGTAACTGGCCATAATCTCCCGAGAAACACTCGTGTTTTGTGTTGTGCCATGAAAATGGTAATTTGCTTTAGTTTCGTCTTGAGGCATTTACATTTGGATTGTAAGTGAAACTCTTCGACCGTGGAGTTGAAGTGACTATGCAATGTTTTTCTATTGCAATAGTGACAGAGTGCTTTTTTTCTATGGAGTGTTTGAACACTCCTGTGACTGTCGCTCCAAAATGTAGAACTTTTTTTTCTTTAAAAATAAACCCATGATGGATTTGGTTGATGTATTTACACAATCATGAATATCGTTTCGTTTATCAATTTTGTAGCTTCGTTCTTCTATATAAACTATTTACAGGTCGGAAGGCCGTTTATATTTTTCCAGCATTTCAAAGTTATTGCAATTAATTCGGATTTCTAATGTTTTAGGTCATGAGGCCATTAATTTGTTGGTTAAAGAAGAGAGTAGGGTTCTGAGGCCTCTCTAATCTTGATAACTCATTCAACAAAAGTCATTGCTTGTTTTTAGTAATTTACTGTTTATTTCTAGGTTATGAGCCGTAAGGATGGTTACGATTTCCTTGTTTTGGGGTTCTTACTGCATGTTTTATTTAATGGTTACATAATACTATAATTCCGTTGGCTTGCAACAAGGGTTACAGCCTCTTGATAAACTTGATTTAGTATTCTCTATTGAAGTAAATACTTGTAGAAAAGGGTTTGGCCATAGAGCCTTTGTGTTTGTAGCTGTAAGTTTTCCTTTAGCCGAATATCCTTGGCAGGATTAGATCAGGTGATTTTATTTGAAGTGCATATATTAACTTTTAAATTAACTTTTAGATACAATTATTAATAACTATCAACTTAATTAATAGATACAACTATTAGAGTGTAACTTCAACTGTAATTGCTTAATACTTAGTTGAAATGCATTTAAAATCTAGGAGTGTAGCTAATGTGCAATCCTGTAACAATGGAACTCCTAATAAATTTCTCCATCTAACAATATAAAGTTAGCATGACATGTTTACTTTTTCTTTTTTCCATATAAATATTAATTAGGTTTTCTAGTCTTTTTAAATAAGCTTATATGAAACATTGATAATTGTTTTGCATTAAGCCTTGGGTTTACAGTATAGACCCTCAACGAAAAACTGGAGTGGGGTATAGCAGAAAATTTGTGGTGTTGGAAGGGAAGGAAATGCAAATAAGCCACTTTGGTCTTTTTGTATTTTATTTTGGTATAACCCAAAAATGTGATATATACTATTATCGTATTCAGGAATTACCGATTTAATTTGTTTTCTTTTATAATGAATTTAATTGACACTATCGTTCTTGATGTAGATCCATAGAAATATGGATTTATATTTAGAGGCCCGTGGACGCTTGACGAAGATCTTCTCCTCAGAAAATACATAGAATCTCATGGGGAAGGCAGGTGGAGAACTCTTCCAATGAAAGTAGGTTTGTATTGGCCAACTCTTTGCAAGCTAAAATTTAGATGTCTGCACTAACCTTCGAGGGGTTGCTGATCTTACTGGATTCGCTTTGTCTAATTATTGAGTATGCAGGAAGAGCTCCAGTTATCTTCGACCAGATGTAAAACGTGGACACATTCTACCATATGAGGAAGATTTAATCCTTAGGTTGCATCTTCTTCTTGGAAACAGGTATTGTATAGGTTCTGCAGATTCCAGATAAAATCATTATAAAACATATATCTGTAGAAATCGACATTCCAGATAAAATCATTATAAAACAGATATCTGTAAAAATCAACTTTCAATATGAGATATGGATTTTTTTCCATTAGATGTATAGGGTTTCTCTTATCTCGTTACTCTGCAGGTGGAATCATGCGGATAAAGAAACTAGCCAAAAGTCTTAGCAAGAAAATAATACTACCAGAGGCATTGCCAATAGCAGAGCTGATCTTTAAGCTATTGCATCAAAAGGAGCAGGAGCAATCACAGACCGTGGCAATGAAGATGATGGGGCATTTGCTACATGGCCTGCAAATCATCAGTTTCCTCAAACATCACTAACATGTAATAATCTTCATGAGTTTTTTGCTATCCATTTATGGTCTCAGGATGCTGTGATGTCTTCCATGCTTTATCGATATCAATAATATACTAATCCGACATGTTTTCTAGTGATCTTGTCGAATTCAAGTAATAGTAGAATGGGAAGTAAGCAAATTTATTTTCCTCCCTTAGCAACTTGTACATGCTTTGGTAGTTTGGCACTGACCAGGTTGGGTCGTTACTATCTCGATGAAAATGGTAATTATTCGCAGATCTGTACTTAACCTTACTTAACCTTCAGCCGACTTTGTTAGAGGCCGTACAAGTCGAAATCTTGTCTGTAAGTCTGACAAGGAGGAAAAGTCTCCGAGTAGGCAACATAGTCCACTCGAATTTATTTCAGAAGCTAAGTTATTAGGTAGTAGTTATTACACTCTTTAATGGCAGGTCAGTCGGCCCATGTAGTAGCAATTTTCAAATTGCCTATAAATAGAAGAAGCATTTTTGTAAATCAGTTGAACACAGGAACACAGAGACAGTCACACAGAGCAGAGGAACTTAGGGTGAGGAAGAACAGTTGAAGCTCAAGCTTCTGTGCATGTAATTTAGTCGAAGAGCTGAAGCTGTGTAGACCGACGAGTCTGGACAGACAAGTCTCGACCGACCAGTTTGTAACCCACAAGTTTGTATTACTTTGTATTTCAGCATAGTTAATATATTGAAATAGTTTGTGGGTGAATGCATGATTATATGGTCACATATATTTCCAGATTTACATCTGTAAATGTCTTTTACAGTTACTGTTAAGTGAAAGAACAAGAACCCATAAAAATCTCACCGCGTGAAAGTTCCAGGTTTTACGGCACATTGGTCGACTCAAGTCTTCTTACATATTTGGCCACATGTTTCTCATAAGTTATTTGGATTTGTAAATGTGTCTATTTTACTTCATTTTACTCACAGGTGAAAAGCATTTGTAATTTCTTAAGTCTTTAGACTAAGAAACATATCCTGCAGATTTCGACTAAAGTAAGACAACTGGAGTGGTCGAAGAGCCGACTTGAGTGGTCGGTTGGTCAGCCGACTAAAGCAGCCTACTTAGTCGAAGGTCCGACTTGGTTGGAGAGCCGACTTGGTCGGAGTAAAAGTGGTCGAGGTAAAAATCGGTCGGACAAGTAAGTCGGAGTAATTTTGGTCGAGGGTAGGACCGACTAAAATTTATAAACTTGTCTAATCGGACATAGACAAGTTTCACCCGACTCGTGAAAAAGAAAAGTGGTCGGTGTGAAAGGTAAAAGTGAAAATTTGAAAATTTGAATATTGACTGAGCCCTAAACCCAAGTTTAGTGGGCTCGGTTTTGGCTATCTCGTATCAGAGCTAGGTTATATCAGAGCTTGGTATTATATCAGAGCAAGGTTTATATCAGCCCAAGATTTTAGGAAAGAAATCTTGTCTTAAAAGGTGGAAATTAATTTTCTAAGGAAAGTTAATTAAAAATTAAAAATGGCTTCCACTTCTGGTTCATTACAACCTCCAAGTTTTACAGGAAAGAATTATGAATATTGGTCTTTAACAATGAAGGCTTTATTCAGAGGACAAGATGTCTGGGAGATAGTCCAGCATGGTTATGTAGAACCAGCAGACATAACAGCATATAACAATCTCACACAGGCTCAGAAAGATGCCTTGAAAGAACAGAGGAAGAGAGATGAAAAAGCTATGTTTTTCATACATCAAGCTATGCATGAGAGCATACTCCCAAGAATAGCAGCATCGACTAATGCCAAGGAAGCATGGGATACATTGGAGACTACCTATCAAGGTTTGACTAAGGTAAAGACATCAAAGCTGCAGATTCTGAGAAAAGATTTTGAATCTCTGTGCATGAAAGATTCAGAGAATGTAGACACATTCTACACCAGAGTTGTTGGGTTGATAAACCAACTGAAATCTCATGGAGAACCCGTATCAGACCAAAGGGTTGTTGAAAAAATTCTCAGAAGTCTTCCCCCAAGATTTGAAAGTCTGGTTGTGACCTTAGAGGAACATACAGACATGTCGACATTTTCTATTGATGAGTTGCAAGCTTCACTCATCAATCATGAACACAGAATTAGCAGATCATAGACATCATTGGAAGGTGCATTTGCAGCACAGTCATCCATAAGCCATGGTAGAGGCAAGGGGAGAAATACCTTCAGAGGCAGAGGAAAAAGTTCTTCAAGAGGAGGATGAGGCAGAAGTCGTGCAAATGTCGGTGGCAGAGGAGATAACCAGAACCCAAGTCGGCCAAGTGGCCAGAGGTTTGATAAATAAAAAATTCAATATCATTATTGTAAGAAGTTTGGTCATTATGCATATGAATGCAAGAAGAAGCAATATGACCAAGGAAGACAAAGCCCAAGTCACTCGACCAGCACCAACATGTCGAAAGGAGCAATGTTAATGGCATCGACATCTCCACTTGAATGCAATGTTGTTCAAGAAATTCCACATGACATATGGTACCTAGACTCAGGATGCAGCAACCACATGACTGGTAATTTAAATCTGTTTTCCAGTCTAGACACTTCAGTTAAAACTGATGTTACACTTGGAAACAATGTCCAAGTCACTGTCTTAGGAAAAGGAATTGTTGATATTCTAACCAAACAGGGGGAGAGTAAGTATATCCCTGATATATATCATGTCGAAGGTCTGAAACATTATCTGTTAAGCATTGGATAGTTGTTACAAAAAGGCTACAGAGTCTACATGGAAGATGAACACTGTGTGATCAAAGACAAGCATCCAAGCGACCAACTGATAGCAAAAGTGCCAATGACAAGCAACCGCTTGTTTCCATTGAGAATAGTTCCCAACATAAAAGGGAAGACAAAGACACGAGCTGCATTCAAGGAAGAAAGTGAAGAAACAGTTGAGATCCTCGACAAGAGAGAAAATTACAGTGCTAATTTGCAAGCTGCATTCAGACAGAAGTTCAGGATGAATCCTGGTTGTGGCATTTCAGATTTGGACATCTGAATTTTGGTGGGCTAAAGCTACTGCACACAAAGAACATGGTAAAGGGACTACCATTGATCGACAGACCAGAGAGGGTTTGTGAAGGCTGCATTTTTGGAAAGCAGAACAGAGAGACATTTCCAGTCGGAAAGTCCTATAGAGCACTCACACCAATTGAAATTGTGCACTCTCACATCTGTGGTCCAATGCAGACATCATCCATTGGTGGCTGCAAGTATTTTCTAACCTTTATTGATGATTACTCAATAAAGACATGGGTATATTTCTTGAAACATAAATCTGATGCATTTGGTTATTTTCAGCAGTTCAAGGCACTCGTGGAGAACCAGAGTGGTCACCGCATCAAGATCTTAAGGACCGACAGAGGAGGTGAATATGTTTCAAATGAATTTCTGAATTTTTGCAAGACCCATGGCATACAGAAATAATTCACTACACGGTATACACCTCAGCAGAATGGTATTGTCGAAAGAAATAACAGAACCATCATGGAGATGGCACGCAGCATGTTGGCAGCCAAGAATTTGTCAAATGAGTATTGGGGTGAAGCAATCGTAACTGCCTTTTTCATTATGAACCGATGTCTGACAAAGAGTGTGAAGAACAAAGTTCCCCAAGAAGCATGGACAGGTATGAATCATAGTGTTTCACATTTAAAAGTTTTTGGTTGTGTTGCATATGCTCATATTCCAGATGAGCTGAGAAAGAAGCTAGACAAGAAGGGACAGAAATGTATTTTTGTCGGCTATTCAGAAGACACAAAAGCATACAAGTTGTATGACCCCGTCGCAAGGAAAGTGATAATCAGTCGAGATGTTCAATTCGTCGAGAACGAATCATGGGATGGAATCGTCGACACAAATGTCAAGATTGTGTCGAACATCGACAATGATGATATGGAAGAGGAAGTGGTTCAAATACCACACTTAAGTCAACCAGTCGGAGCACCGTCGACCCCCATGACACTAAGACACGGTTCAGCACAAGGACCATCGACACAAGTAGCAGCTCAAGCTACACCGACAAGTACACCAAGAGGACAGCAGACTCCATCAAGCATTTCCTCAAGGTCGACATCAACAGAACCGGTGAAGACAAGAAGTCTGCGAGAGATATATGAAGCTGGTACACCTAACTCATTCTCTCTGTTTGCATTATTTTCCACTATATATGATCCACTAACATTTGAAGAAGCTATTGAAGAAGAAGTATGGGCACAAGCCATGGATGAAGAAATAGAATGCATTGAGAAGAACCAGACATGGGAACTGGTCGATGTACCAAAAGACAAGGATGTAATCAGTGTCAAATGGATTTATAAGACAAAGCAAGATGCTGATGGGAATGTGCAAAAGCACAAGGCAAGAATGGTAGCAAGAGGGTTCACACAGCAACCCAGCATCGACTTCAATGAAACGTTTGCACCTGTTGCATGCATGGATACAGTCAGAACATTTTTGGCCGTTGCTGCACAAAACAAATGGCAAGTTCATCAGATGGATGTCAAGTCGGCATTCTTAAATGGCTACCTAGAAGAGGAAGTATATGTGGAACAGCCACAAGGGTATGAAGTTCCAGGTCAAGAACATAAAGTGTACAGGTTGAAAAAGGCATTATATGGTTTGAAGCAAGCTCCTAGAGCTTGGTACAGTCGGATTGATTCCTATCTTATTGAAAATGGATTTCACAGAAGTGAAACTGAACCGACTTTATACACCAAAGTCGATGAGCAAGGTAAGATGTTAATTATCTGCCTGTATGTAGATGATTTAATATTTACTGGTGATTATGGCATAGCAAATTTTAAAATAGTCATGGAAAGTGAATTTGAAATGACTGATCCGGGGCTTATGAAGTTTTTTCTGGGCATTGAAGTTCAGCAGTCTAAAAGTGGTATTTTTATATCACAGTCTAAGTATGCAAGTGAAGTTTTAAAAAGGTTCAACATGTCTAACTGCAAGACAGCCCCAACACCAGTAATAACAGGGTTAAAATTGAGCAAGGATGATGAAGGATCCACTGTAGATCCTACGCTGTTCAAAAGGCTTGTTGGCAGCCTTATCT
>LPNX010850053.1:17296-62355 GCA_001517045.1 Pseudotsuga menziesii | reverse complement strand
GCCATTGGCAAAGGACACATTCCAGTATCTGCGTAGTTATCTTGGAATGACAAGTTCCCCACAGTGAACTCTGTCATAAACAGAGCATGTCTAAGCTCTCAAACATTTTGTAAATTTTGTTTAAAAAAAAAAATCCCCATCTGCTCATAATTAAGGGGGAGTGTTGGAAAATGGTAATTATTCGCAGATCTATACTTAACCTTCAGCCGACTTTGTCAGAGGACGTACAAGTCGAAATCTTGTCTATTAGTCTGACAAGGAGGAAAAGTCTCCGAGTAGGCAACATAGTCCAGTCGAATTTATTTCAGAAGCTAAGTTATTAGGTAGTAGTTACTACAGTCTTTAATGGCAGGTCAGTCGGCCCATGTAGTAGCAATTTTCAAATTGCCTATAAATAGAAGAAGCATATTTGTAAATCAGTTGAACACAGGAACACAAAGACAGTCACATAGAGCAGAGGAACTTAGGGTGAGGAAGAACAGTTGAATCTCAAGCTTCTGTGCATGTAATTTAGTCGAAGAGCTAAATCTCTGTAGACCGACGAGTTTGGACAGACAAGTCTGGACCGACAAGTTTGTATTACTTTGTATTTCAGCATAGTTAATATATTGAAATAGTTTGTGGGTGAATGCATGATTATATGGTCGCATATATTTCCATATTTACATCTGTAAATGTCTTTTACAGTTACTGTTAAGTGAAAGAACAAGAACCCATAAAAATCTCACCGCGTGAAAGTTCCAGGTTTTACGGCACATTGGTCGACTCAAGTCTTCCTACATATTTGGCCACATGTTTCTCATAAGTTATTTGGATTTGTAAATGTGTCTATTTTACTTCATTTTACTCACAGGTGAAAAGCATTTAAAATTTCTTAAGTCTTTAGACTAAGAAACATATCCTGCAGATTTCGACCAAAGTAAGATGACTGGAGTGGTCGAAGAGCCGACTTGAGTGGTCGGTTGGTCAACCGACTAAAGAAGCCGACTTGGTCGAAGGTCCAACTTGGTTGGAGAGCCAACTTGGTCGGAGTAAAAGTGGTCGAGGTAAAAATCAGTCGGACAAGTAAGTCGGAGTAATTTTGGTCGAGGGTAGGACCGACTAAAATTTATAAACTTGTCTAGTCGGACATAGACAAGTTTCACCCGACTGGTGAAAAAGAAAAGTGGTCGGTGTGAAAGGTAAAAGTGAAAATTTGAAAATTTGAATATTGACTGAGCCCTAAACCCAAGTTTAGTCGGCTCGGTTTTGGCTATCAATGCAGAAGAACAATCAGGTTATGAGCCTCTACTGAGAGATATTTAAGCTCTGCTTTACAAACTGCACCTTCTGTCAAACAATCCGATTCAAATCATGCTTTTATATCTGGTAATCCATTCCTTAATGAAGAACGTCAGATGTCCCTGCAAATATTTGAAGCTTTGGAGATGGATCCCCACCATTCTATCTTAGGACATCAATCTAAGGAGGAGGCCTATAATAAATTGACCCATGTTGTTCCTGATAAAATTTCACCTACATCCAGCTATCGATTTACTATTATTCCGACTCTTATGGGTGCGTCTCTTTGGGATTTTCTTTCAAATATCATCGCTTCACTTTTGGAATCACTGGGTAACGAGGAGTTGCAGCTCCAAGACTATAGTGCACATACTTCTATAGGAAAAAATGTGCAGGTATTTCCTTTACATCAACATAAAGCTATGACCCTTACTCATTATGACTTGTGGCCCATTTTGTCCCCAAGCTCAGAATACCATCCCTATCCATGGTTGACGTAAGTATTGGAGGTTTCTATACTACATTTATGTAAAATGTTGTTGGGTTATTGACTATATTAGGTATTAGCAAAATGTAGTCAATGACCATTAATAAATGTATGTAGTTGAATATCGATTTAATATTTGTTCAACGTAAGTATGGGAGGTTTTTATACTACAATTATGTAAAATGTCATTAGGTTATTCACTATATTTGGTATTTGTAAAATGTAGTCAATGTGTGTATTTGGGTTATTCACTATATTTTAGAATTTTGGGGTGGACTATTATTTATGCTTTTTTATTTATGGATGAGACAATTGTACTATACAGATTGGTTGAATATTGTTATCTAAATAGACTTATATATTTTAGAATTTTGGGGTGGACTATTATTTATGCTTTTTCATCTATGGATGAGACAAGTGTAGTATACATCACATAATTCTACTATATAGATTTGATTCTATCTACATGGCCCAAAATTCATAATAGTAGTAAAAGTTAAATTTCAACTTCAACAATTGGATCATTATATACAACTATTCAATTATTAGCTACAACTATGAGATTAGTTCCATTGATAATAAAATTCCATTAATGATCAAACTATTAGCTTAACTTCAACTCCAATCATGACTTTTAAGTGAATTACACTTCATAAAATATTAATTTTTAAATTAACTTTTGGATACACCTATTAGTTTAACTTCAACTCTAGTCACGATTAGATTGGATAACTATTAGATATAACTATTAACTTAACTCCAATGATTCTACAACTATTAGCTTAACTTCAACTCTAACCACTTTTATTTTGGATAATTATCATATTTTTTTAAAAACAGGAACGTTTATAGATATAAGCAAGTGTAAACCATTTGCATTTCCCCAGGAGTCGAAGGTATCCACATAGAGTATATCTCAGTTTTAAAATTATAACGTATATATTACTAAACCTAATCTCTATCTTGGGTATTCATAACTAGTTGACATATCTAAATATATTAATAACTAAAAAGGACTGAATGAAAGGATCACAAGCAAGCTAACTACTCAATTAACAAAGCTAAGAAAAAAATTGCGCTTGAGCCCCCAAAATCGACTATAATCAATATCATATCTAATAACCAAAACAAAACAACAAATCAACAAATCACATCCATAAGTTTAAAGAATATAATCAAGTATATAGTCTATGTTTCTTTTTGGGTATTCATACCCCATTTAGGAAATATTTAAACATATTAACAAACCAAAAGAAACTGAATGAAAGGATCACATTCAATCAAACAAAGTAATCATTTACAAGATAATCATCAACACCTAGCTAATATATCTCATCTCCAAACATAACAAATAATCAAATCTAGCTAATACATAGAACAAGTCTATTTCCCAATCAATATCTTATCAAAACTGAGAGTAAGATTTAGAAATGACAAATCACATCTGCATGTTTTAATAACCTAATCAAATACAAAGTACAATCTTTGTTTGCGGGAATCCATACCCAAGAATAGATCGATCTGGATAAATAGTTAAAATCATATCAAAGTCGCTATTTCTATGTATATGGAACAATCATTTTATTGAAAATAGAGCTTCCAAATAATAATCACTATCCATCAATTTTACAAATAGGGACTTAAACATATTTGCTGAAAACCATTTTATTCAAACAGAACAACCACTGTAAAATCAATTACTGTACGAGTATGAAAGGTTGTGCATCCTACTCTATAAACTAACCAATGCATCTAAGTATAGACCCAATACGGGTTATGATTTTGTTTTTAAAAAAAACTTATCTTCGTCGCGGCTATAAAATCCCTATCTCTCCATAGGAACCGCAAACCAAATCGACTAGGAAGACCATATTAACCTCAAACCTATCAAAGAGTCTTACCTTATGAATGATAAACAATACAAAGGTACAATCTACAATCCAAGCCTCGTCGATATTTACATGCACAAAAATTGGTGGCATTAGTATAATTATAATGTCCAAAAGTAATTTATGCATTCTTCCTATTTAAGAGAGTTTGAGAAAATCTCTCACCTATGGACAGAGAAGAAGGAGGCTTGAGAGAATGGGGAATTCACTTAGTGAACCTCTCACATAGCACGTATGATTGTGGGATATTAAAGAATACCCTTATTTTCCAGAGATATTGACCAAAACTATTTTTGTTGAAACCCCCTCCCAATACTTAAAACCTCCTCCCCACCCATTTTTATACCTCAATCCTTATAAACCACCCTACCCACCCCCACCTTAAAATCCTCATCCCCCCAATACCTACAATATATTGGTTCAATTTTTGATAATTTTAAAACCCACAATATGAACTAACGCGATAGGATATTGGTCAACAAGTGAAGACCCTATGCTTGAGAGGATGTGACCTTGTCGCCACTCTCACCAAGCCTTGCTTAGTGACCTGCATTGACATGCAAGTAACGTTAATATATTCCTTATTAAAACTATAATGTATTGAAAGGTAAGAAAAACTCAATCACACTCATTACCTATATTTCGAGTTTGGGTCATGAAGGTGAAGCAGGATTATTCTATAGCCTTCATGAATGTTCGCCTGCCAACAAATGTCAAAGTCAGAACAACTCCAATTTATAAATGTAAACCTTATTGAAAATAACTAGTGAGGAAGAACTTACCTCATGAACTAACGTAGAGGGACAAGGGTCAACTCCTCCTAGGTATCCCTTCCTCCTCTGCATGCACAACAACCGAATCATTACGTTAAACTCCACATTTAAAAATTACAACCTTAAAATCAAATTTGTTGAGTATTGAGGGAAGAATTTCTTCCTACCTGTTTCATTTAAATATTCAGGCTGCAAAGACTCTACTAGAACGCAAAAGAGGGCAACTATATTTCTTCTAAAACCTCACAAAGAAACAAGAAGGGTTGAGGTTGTAATGGTAGCCACTTTGCTTTTATTTCAGTAATAAAATCCCCCAAATAACTCAATATTTCAAACTAGAGTGCTAAATTTTCATTAACAGACCACGAAGGGTAAAGGCTATTGTAGCATGGCCATGGAGAGGTGAAGCGACGTCAAGAAAACTCAAACAGACCAACTGAATGCAGCAAAACCCTCACAATAACATAAATACACATTAGACCCTATGAAAAAGCCTAGAACTAGATCATGACAAGTGGAGGGTCGAGATCCATCTCTAACCACCATGCATGTGATCAAGTCATGTCATTGAATGCACCTGGCTTGCTGTCAACTCGTAGATAGGGCTAAGGCATTACAACTTTAATACAAGCCATTTAAACCTCCTTGATGGCATCCACTTGTGCCTTCCCCATTGTATTAATATTCAAACCTTATTTTATAAGTTATAATACCCACGACGTGTAATCCTGTGGGACAGGGCTTAAACCTTAGTCCAAGTCTTATGGTGTTGCATGCCTTCCAGCATCAAGCCATTTAATTAATATGCAACCACCTTTTCCAAACAATGTCATACGAAGGGTGGGTCTAATACTAGTTCAAAACTAATAATCATAGCTAGGACTAAGCCATAGGTTTAGGATTATGTACTAAGTAAAACTTTGCAATAATAAAGATTAAACATCAACTTGGAAAGGTTGCAACCAAGTCATCGCTACAATTGGAGCCCACGCCAACAAAGAAATCAACCTGTCATCCAAACATTTACATGTCAAGTTAAACTTATACATACATGTGAATAAAAATATGCAATGACAAATATAATATGTTACAACCAATAGGGCCATGTGGCGAAAAGCTGGAAATAATAAATAACTAAAGCAATTTTTTGTATATATTATGGATTTTATGGGTTTGTGACAGAATTAAATTGTTTGCTTATTGGAGTATTTAGTAATAACACATAGATAGATCGTCTTTTGTCATTTATGTTTCTACAAGCACAATTGAGGATGACTACTTTAAACTTTTCCAAACCTTGGTGTTGTCTATGATGATTTTAGTATCTCTCCCCTCTATGTTTACAAAAGTACCTGGGCATAAGACATTCAACCTTATTAGACCAACGAAGAGAATTTTGATGTTTTGTCCTTATCTTTTGGACTTTGACCCTCTTCACTTTGGTCATGTGTATGTGTTGTTTATAATGCTAAGAGTTGATGAAAATGAGGAAGGTAACTTTTTGGAAACCTACAAGTCCAATTAGTTTTAAATTTAAGATTCAATAGCATAGATATATTTTCTTTTACAGATAGATTGCTTATTCGTTGTTTTAAACAGAAAAGACTCAACAAATGGTTTCTTTGCATGATAAATTGGCCCTTTAACTTTCTAGCAATGCCTATAATTTTGCATGATAAAGAAGGTGCAACATTTGCATTATAGTCTTTATTATGTAGGCATGTTATATTAGACTTTTTGTCAACTGTGAGATCGTTAATGAAGAAGTCTCCACCTACAAATTTGAATATTCTCCCTAGACAAGGCATGGTTCAAGGTTAAAAATGTTTTTTTTTTGTAAGTTGAGATCTAATCTATTAAAAGAGTAAAAAAATAATAGTACATTCAAAATATAAAGTTTGACCTACTTAGGGGGAGCGAGTATGCCATGTCAAAGTATAATTTGATCCTCCCTTCAGGAGGGAAAACAGATCAAAATGACCCTCCCTCTCGGAGGGAAAATAGGCTTGTCAAGTGAACATGGACAAGAACATTTACAGTTCAAAGAGAGTGTGGCAAGAGCTGACACGTGGAAATCATATAAACAAAGGAAATCAAACATTACAAGACCAAGCGATGCATAGCCGGGAGAACCTGAATGTGGTACAAGCAGCGTGCTAAGAGACGCATGGCCATGAAGACCGCGTGTCATGGATTCAGCCATCGCCAAGGTTCTTCTGTGATTGGGCATGTGTATCCTAGAGATTTTGGACATGTAGGCTTGCCTGAAGAAGTCACTGAACTGTCATCAAAGGTCACCATTTCCTCGTCGCTGGAGCTGGAAGCGCCTTCCCAGATATTTCAGGTGGACTTTTGGAGGGTAAGGGAGAGGTATCCTTGGAGACAATTGGGTTGGACAAGAATTTGTACACAGAGCTGGAAGAGGTTTGAAGGTGCTGCGAGGGAATGGAATTCTGAGGTGGAGCCGAAGTATCAGGCGGACATGGGGGTGCATGAGGAAATACTGATTGGGGACTGGGTGATGCCATTTCTTGGGGGGCTAGGGGTGGGGGTGCTAGAGAGGCTAGGTGCGGTGGAACCAGAGGATTAAACCAGAGGACTAGGCGCGTGAGCAAGTTTTTGAAGACCCAGTAGTTATGTCATCGTTCCACTGTGCGTCTTGCTATACCGAGCACACCAAATAACTCATTCTCCCAGTCCGAGACAGTTCTTCGCACCTCCTCCGAAATTTCCAGGTCAAAGCCATTGTTGCTAGCTTGGGAGGAGAGGGGGATATGGCCATCTGACTGAGCATTGCGTCCTCATCCCCGGCGTGACGAGCCTCTCCATTATCGAGGCATGGTGGGGAAATGATAAGGCTATGGGAGGGCGAGCAGAAATGGTGCAGGGATGTGCATGGAGATGCAAAGAGATGGGTGATGGTGGCTTGAATCGAAGGGTGGAAACCTCGGTGAACAGAGTGACCAAGGAAGACTTGTAGAACCAGGAGAGTGATAATGAACCAGTGGAGTAGCAGATTGGGATAAGTTTAGAGGGCCATGATCACCATTGAATGGCACTTGTTCAAAGTGCAGCAGCCCGATGGATGAGTTAAGGTGTCCAAGATGCGATGAGATAGCCTTGACCTGCCATTGAGCTATGGAGAGGCCATGCCACTTGAGGTCTTAATGGCCACTAATGGCAGTAGGTTGAGTGCTCGCAGGAGGGGCCATGTTGGCCTCCACGTTGGGTTAACTCGCACCTACATCCGTGGTCAGATCCTTAGAATCCATGAGATCACACACCTACCTTAAATGAGCATCGAGGATGTCCTCCATGGTGCATTGATGTAGGAACATAGAAGAATGGACTCCCCAGTTGGAAATCTTGTCCACAAGGGAGTTGGATTCTCTTTTGACGTGTTGAAATTTGATGGCAACTGGTTGTGATAGGAGCTCAGCGGATTGGTGAAGATCATGCTCCAGTCTCCAAATGGAGGATATCTTGGTGTTTCTAGTTCCACTCTGGAGCTTGTTGGTAAGATTCAGGATGAGAGCAGAGTCGCCTTCAACAACAAGCGGAAAAAAGGCATGGGTGAAGGAAATTTTGATTCCTTAAAGGAGTCCATTTACCTCAGCCATGTTATTACTTTCAAGCCCCAATTTTCCAAAGAAGATCCTGATGATTTTCCCTACATCTGATCTAAAATCTTCGTCGAAACCTACAAGGCCCAGGTTTCCTTTGGAGGCTCCATCAAAGTTGATTTTCAAAAATATGGGGGGGGAGTGGTGGACCAGGAAGTAGGGGAAGATGGAAGGTGGTGACAGGGGTATCAGGTGGCAGCTGAGGGAGCCAAGAGTTGAGAATTGCTTGTTCCTGTGAGTTGGCTTGATAATATGAGTTTTGCTAGCTGAAAATTAAGGTGGTCTCCCCGATGTGTTGTTGGCATTGGATCCAGATGGTGTCAATTGAGTTGGTTTTTACTTTGATGATCATGTGGATTCGTTCTTTCCATATCCCCCAAAGTAAGAAGCTTGGGATGAGCTTCCATATGTAATTGAGAATGGAGTTTTGAAACGGGTGATTGTGCCAAATTTTAATGGTGTCAGTAATACTGGTCAGGCATTTGTCAGTGCTTTTGCAAATGTTGGCAATGTTATTCCATACAGAGATGGCTAAGGGGAATTAGATTAGAAGGTGTTCCATGTTCTCCTCATGAGAATGCAAAGCTTGCATTGTGAGGGTCCCATGAATCCTCTTTTGATGAGATTGTCCCAAGTGAGGATGCTTTTATGAAGGACAAGCCAGAGGAAGGTGGTGATTTTAGGAAAGGATTTGGTGTCCCAGATCTTGGCCCATCCTGGATCAGGAGCCTTAGTGGGGGTGTTGGAGAGCTGGTATGCTTCTTTTGCAGAGAACATACCTTTGGTTTTGTATCCCCAGCATAGGATATTCAGGCCTATTCTGCGCCTGATACAACACTGCTGCAATTCCTCCCATATTCCTTGGGAGTAGAGAGGTTGCTGTAGTGGGTGCTAGATTGAAGATAGTTTCTAGTGAGGGGATTTGATTCCATGAGTGAGTCCAAAATATTTCCAAATTGCCACTGTGTATTTCCAAAAAACAATTATGTCGAACTAATGGTCATTGAGCGTTGGCCGCATTCCAGATGAGGGATCCTTTGATTTCCTCTAAAAACCTAATGAGTTGTTGTGTGGGCCCATTTGAAGCATATTTTTTGTTTCATAGCTATGCCCATTGACTATTGTTTCTATTGATCCAATGCCACTATATTTTCACGCTAAGGGTTGCATTGCTTTGTTCTGGGTCCCATATCCCAAGTCCCCCATTGGATTTGGTGCAGCAGATGGTGTCCCATTTGACGAGAGCCCAATGATGAGAGTTGTTGCCACCATTCCAAAGGAAAGTACGTTGAAGCGAGCGAATGGCTTTGAGGACCCATTTGGGGATAGCCAGGATAGAGAAGAGGTAAAGAGGCATGGACCGAAGGATGGATTTAATGAGGACCAGGTGACTGGCAATGTTGAGGGAGCGGAGTGTCCAATGGGACAGATAAAGTTCCAGTTTTGAGAGAAGGTCCCTCCATGAAGAGTATTTGAGAGCAGAGTCAATGAGTGTGGCTCCAAGATACTTCGAGGGTAGTGTGGCGATTTTGAAGCCTAAGAAACGGGAGATGTTTCTTTGAGAGGTGGTGGGAGTGTTGAAGAAGAAGATTTCAGAATTTTCATTGTTAACTGTCATACCTGAGGCTTTGGAAAAAGTGGTGAGGATTTGATTGAGAGTTTTGGCTTCCTGGATCGAGGGATGTCCCACTAGGAGGTTGTCATCCATGAATTGCTGATGAGTGATAGGAGAATCGCTATGCAGCAAGAGACCTTTGAGTGAGCCTACGATTTTGGCATGATTGAGCATGTGTCCAAGTTTTTTAGACATGAGTATGAAGATGAAGCGAGAAAGGGGGTCTCCCTGTTGGATGGCTTGGGAAGGATTAAACGGTTTGGATGGGACACCATTCATGATGATGGAGGAGAAGGATGAGGAGATGAGATGAGTGACCCAACTAATCAAGGAAAGATGGAAACCAAAGGCTGTCAGAGTTTTTTCAATGAAGACCCAGTTAAGTTTGTTGAACGCTTTGGAGAGGTCTAGTTTGAGAAGCATGCCCGGATGTTTGGTAGTTTTGAGGGAATGGATAGCTTTGTGTGCTAAAATGATTCCATCCAGGATTTTCCTTCCTTCAACATAGCCAATTTGTTCTACTAAGATCAGGGAAGGTTTGCGATGATTTTGGTGATTACATTACAGAGTGCTATGGGTCGGAATTTGCGGGGGGTGGAGGGTTTGTTTTCTTTTTGAATGAGGGTGAGAAAGGTGGCATTGAGAGCTGGCCAAATTTTCTGAGTAGTGCGGGATTCTTCTACCATTTCCCACACATCAATCTTGAGCAGGTTCCAACAGGAATGGAAGAAGTTGACAGTGAACCTATTGGGGCTAGGGAATTTGTCTTCCTTCATTTGCATCACCGTTGTTTCTACTTTCTGAAGCGTAGTTTTCCTCATGAGTGTGTGATTCTCCTCATCGGTTACCAGTTTTGGAATGTGAGTAGTGACCTCATGGATGGCTCGAGCCCTATCTTGGTCATCCTCTATAAGGATGTTCTCAAAGTAGGAAACAAGCTCGATTTCCATGTCCTGATGGTATTCCAGAGTTTGACGTTCAACATTTTTTAGGTTGTTGATGCAATTATGCATGTAGTGATGGATGGTGTACTTGTGAAAGAAGGAAGTGTTGTGCTCGCCTTCCCAAACCCATTTGATGCGGAATTTCTGGTTCCAGTAGATATCCTCCTGTTTGGTCCTTTCAACGATCTATGATAATAGTTTCTATTCACTAGCATTGGAAGCTTCTGTGCGGCCATAGGAGATCATTTTTTGTTGTAATTGAGCCATCTCCTATTCTAGGATAACCTTGTTAGTGAAGATGTTCCCAAAGGTATCTTTGTTCCATTGTTTGAGGTGGTGCTTGAGAAGCTTTAGCTTGCTGTGAATTATGTGCATGCTGGAAGTTCCTGTGACCTAGGTGTCCAACCACCAGCTAGTTATTATCTCATGAAAGTCAAGGTGACTGAGCCAAAATTTCTCAATTTGAAAGGGTTTCCTTTTTGTAGTATCATCGATCTTCCAATTAAAATAAATGGGCCAATGGTTAGAACCCGTGGCAGGGAGGATGGAGACTTGGAAATTGTTGTTCTTGAGAACAATGTGTTCTGCAATGAGGAAGCGATTAATCCTACAGGAAATCTGTGTTGCTCCTCCCCTGTGATTGTTCCAAGTATGCATGCCATTGTTAGTTTGTAGGTCTATCAGGTTGTTGCATTCTATAAGGTCTTTGAAGTGCTTGTCTTCCTCAGAGAGGTTTCGTCTCCCTCCTCTTTTCTCCTGACTGGAGGTGATGAGGTTGAATTCTCCTCCGAAGATGTAAAAGTGATGAACCTGCTCCAGCATGAGTCATAACAGATTCTTGGGAAACTTAAGCTTGTGATCAGGTCTCTGTGGTCCATAGAAATTGGTAATGTAGCCGTGGATGTTGGTACCGATAAGGTGGAATGAGGCTGAGATGGTGTACGTGGTGGAAAGGAAAAAGTCGAGCATGATCACTACAGGGTTTCATGAGAGGGAAAAACCTCCATAGGCACCTGAGGATTCGACAGCAGTGGACTGGATGCCTCTCCAGAGTCTAGACATTATGGAGTTAATGCTAGAACTATCGGTTTTGGTTTCTTGTATCATTAGGATAGTGGGATTTTCATGTTGTATATTTTTCTTTATCATTCTATGATTGCTTACACCGTTGATGCCTCTAATGTTCCAAGAGATGATATTCATTGGTTACCTGGTTGATTGAGAGGAAAGAATTTAGTAAGCTAGGATTATTGCCCTGAATCAACCAGAAAGGTTCCTAGCTTGACTATTCTTTGGAGTGTAGTTTTTCGTCCTCTTTTTTTGCTTTCCTTGTTTCTCTTTTTGTAGTCTTTGGGGTTAGCGGTTGTGATGCCTAGTTTATTGCTAGCCTTCGCTTTGTGCAGAATATCTGTGAGCATCTCAATCTATTTCAGAGCTATATTTTGAGGATCATTATTCTTATAGGCTTTTTCCAAGCTTTCCCGGTCTAGCTCTCCTATTTCAGTGTCTCCCATTTCTTTGTACATTAGTACATATGTCTCCTAAGATGATGGAAGGGGTTTATCAAGCTGAGCTTTTTCCTTGTTTGGAAGGTTAGTTTTTCCATTAGAGGTTTTGTCGTTTTGATTGTGATCAGCCTGGGAGTTGTCCTGGTGGGTTCGCTTAGTGGGTTTCAAGATGTCAGGATATTCTTGCACTCGATCCTCTGTGAAGGAATCCAGGATTCCAAAGCTATTGCTAGTGGCCGGGTCAGAGGATTTATTGACTGTTTGGTTTTTTCGTCCTTCAGTGCGTTTGCTTGTTACTTTCTTAAATCCCTCCTCATCAGTGCTTGGGGTTTGATCTGTGTTGGTTTTGTTCTTAGGAAAGACCTGGTATAGGTGCCTGTGCTCATGACATTTCCAGAATCTAAAAGGGATATGTTCATAGTCTAGTGGTTGGACACATTCAGTGTCTTCATGTTCTGGGATAATGGAGTTTGGTAGGGTTTTAACTATATGCATGTAAACACAAATATGAGCATATGAGGTGTACCTTTGTTGTCATGTTAGGTCGGCCACCTTGACGAAGTCCCCCGGTGCATTTTCGATGTCCTTTATGGTTTTCTCGTCCTAGTAGTATTGGGGGAGGGAGTATAACCTAACCCAAACTAGGGCCCAAGAAAATTTTTCTGTGTCAGGGTTGAAGTGCTCCACCCAATTGCAGAGAAATATCCCTGCCGTGTTGAAGAAGTATGATCCCCCTTCCAAGACTCGATCTCTGTCCTCGAGTAGGGTAAAAATGATGGTGAAAAATCCTTTTGATCCAAGCTATATGTCGAAGTGGGATTTAGGTTTTCACTTGGATGAAATCCACTTGAGCAAAGCTGTCTTGGTGGGCTAGATTCCCATGAATTTTCCAATCAGTGCATAGGCCCTCATGTGCTCGATGCGTGCGTTAATTTCGGAGGGAGGCAATTTTATTCTGGTTTTTTATCATATAACCCATTGCATGTGTTTGTGCGGGATTTGGCATCTTCCTAGGTCTGCAACACGAATTTCCTAGCAGGTTTAGCCTTGTCAGTTTGCAGGGACTCATTAGAGGGTGATTTTTTTGTAGTGGGGGGATGCGGCTTGAGCACTGGAGGTGTTAGCCACTAGTTGCAAGGGGGAGGTTCCAACTCCCTCCCTAAGACGACCGTCACGGAGATGCGGGAAGGGGGGAGGCACAAAGGTGCAGGTAAGATAGAGATGGGGCGACGACGAGCGCAAGAACCAGGGCAAGGGCACGACCTCTCCATTCTTCCTAGTTAAACAGGATTCTCGAACATAATGGATTTTTTCATATTGCATTGCTAATTGTGGTTCTACTTTGCACATGTATGGTTATTGGAAATGGTGCACTAACCTCATCCATTTCTGGTTATTTTTTTCATCTTAAGCATAATTATATGTTTGGACTGTCATCTCTTCCTTCACAGCAGTGCACTGGATTTTTACTTCATTTTTAACTTTTGGCATTACCTTTTGTAGATGGTATTCACTTCTGCATTAATAGCAATGTATGCATTTTTTTTTGTAGAAGTTGGGTTGGATCTTTCTATCACAATAAAACACCATGAATGTAAGCTCTTCTTTTCCAAAGGGCTTCAATATTCTTCCATAAAATGATTTCTTTGTTTTCTATTGATTTGGGTTAATGTATTGGTGGAAGTAATTTACTGTATATGCACCCTAGTGACTTTATACTTATTTTTCTTCTGAAATTTTAGTGCATCTCAACAGACGGTTGATTTTTACCTTTGTTTTTTGTTGGGGTTTTAATATATTGGTGAACAATAATTTTCTTTATATGCACCTTGGTGCTGCAATATCCTCTAGCAACAGGGAACTAAAAATGTTGTAGATACTGCATGCATTTTCTGTTTGGATTAAGTCCATCCATAGTTCTATTTACTGATTAGAGGTGGCAGATCTATATGTATGAATCTTCTTTTAAAAAGTGTTGGTGTGATTAATAATTCATCTATCATTAGTCATCCATAGTTTTGTAATGAAGAACATAGATCTTCATGACAATAGCTTGTACAACTTTATTCCACTAGAAATTGCTAACTGAGTGTTAAGCATTGTGAGTGATTGATTAATTTGAAAACATATATTACATGTTAACTTGCCATGATTTTCATCTATGATATCATGGTTGGTGATGTATGTTGTGTCGGTATGTCCTACAATGTTACATAGACAGTGAGATTCCTGTCGCACTGACAAAATATCCAATCGTATGATATTGTGAGTGTCATTTTTCGACCTTGTTTTCTAAGGAACTTAATGCAAAACTCTATATTATTTCTACAAAACCTTTGATTCACATATAAATAACATCAAGGGATGTAAAGCTAATGTAAAAACCATGTATTTAGAAACTAACCTAGGGTCTCATCACTACGATCCTTCAGCATATTGGAGTCCCTAATCAAGGTGATGTATGTGTAAGAAGACCATCCAATAATGTAAATAAGATGTTGAGTGTTGTTAATTTCATCAAATATACACTCCCAACATCTATGAGATTGGTGGAGCTTCCCTCCATCCAAATGGATCTCATTGAGGTTGGTAGAACTTTGTTCTAGCCAAAGAGTTTCATGTATTCTTACTATACCAAATGTATATGTGAACCTTCAAAATGATCATGAGTTAGGTTGCTCAAAATTTGGGCTATCCCAGGGTGCATATCCAACTATGTGTCTCCTTTCACAATCCTAAAATTTTGAGGTATCTCCACACACCCCATGATGCATTTTCATGTCTCCTTTGACAATCCTTAAAATTCGGAGGTTCCTTCACATGCCTGAGGATGCATCCCCAATCCCTTGTTCCCTTTAATAATGTTTTCTTTTATGATCCTTACAATTTCCATGCACACTAAGTTGCATCCTGTGTCATCGGATGCAACTTATCATAACTTCAATAAACATAATCTTTTGTATTCCTTTAATTTTTTCATTTTGTCTTTGCATGCCTCCTCTCTATGGTTTCTAGTTGTCCTCCAACATATCTCATACCATGGGTAGTATTTAACTCATATATGTAAAGAAAAGGAGAAAAGGTTAGAGAATCCAAAAGGAAAATGGAATGGATAGAGCACATTATTTTTTCAATGCATTTGATTCATGAAGTTGATTTGATGTACTTGAATTTTAGCAGTGTAGATTTCTTAAGATGATAAATATGTCTTTTGATAAAATATGTAAGCTATTGCCTCTCTTATATTTTAAATATATTTCCTCACTATATGCTGTTCCGATTTTCTCACAATACAATTCATTTCATATATATATATATATATATTCTTTTCAATAAATCATACTTTTGTTTATCCTATCCGTATATAATTCTTTGGATAGTTTTCTCCTTGGTTCTTTCTCTAACCCCTCGACCCCTCTCGTCAAGGTTACTAGGATTGAGTATTCTACTAGGGCGTCTTGTGTTGGGATAAGTTTTTTTTTTTTTTTTTATCCATTAATTAGCCCTTTGTTAGGTTGTGTTACTGCATTCCATCTTTTAAGTATTTTCACTTAGATAGCTAAATTTTATAAGCCACAAGGTGTTGTCTTGGTGGGGCCTTGGCCTTGAGCTCCTCACCGAGACGAGTACAATAATATGCAAGATTACAAAATATTCCAGGTCATAGGAGAGGAATATTACAGATAGCAATGGGGGCTTACCAACCATTTAATTTGGCAGTTAATGAGCTAGCTAGAGGGAAAATCCATGGTTTGATCAACTTTTAAGATGGCTCTTTGGTATGAACATACAAGAATGACAGATAACTTGTTCCTTTAGCCTAAAAGAGAATAATGTTAGACAGGAGTTGGTGCAGATGTAGATGTTGCCATTTCTGTCATACTTTGACTAGATTTACAAAAGATGAACATACAGAAGAGATGTTACTATAGAGATGAGATAAAGAGTTGAACCATGCTACTAGAGAAGCACAGGCAAAGGATGTTATACAGATGTTATACAGATCGATACAAAGGATGTTGTACAGATACAGAAACGTTGAATAGACCACAGAATAGAATGGAGCAGAGTTGAGCGAAAAAAGCAGTTCGAAAGAAAATGGATGGCAGAGATCAGTTCGGAGTTCAGGATTTTGGAGTTAGAGGAGTGTTTTTTTGAAAATGTGTAAAACGCTCATTTATATGTATTAACGTTATGTTAAAAGATATGTTTCTCCTTTAGTTAACATTCCATCTAACGGTCCACGATGATCAGGCATATGATCTAACGGTGGCTGACTCCCATAATGCTTATAATATGAAATCCTGAGAATACAGACTGATGATATAACAGTTCTGTGAAATGATTCGATGAGAAATCGGGTTATTGGGAACTGTTTTTTTTTAGAGTGGAATGTGAATCGATCAGAGGAGTGAAGATATATAGAAGAAAAGAAAATATTGTGAGATGGCAGAAAAAGAAGATACAGGGTAGAACATAACAAATATGTGTTATGAATTAAACAAAGGGTGAGGACAGTGAAGCTGTGAAGTAAATGATACTCAGGCTGAGATGAAGAATAGTGGAACATTGTTGTTATAACAGAAAGATGATACCAGTCACAGTTGATGGTATGTGGAGCAGAATTGACCTGATGAAACAAGCAAGAAAACTGAACAGAGGAACAGTAGATTGATGCTGAGAAGATGAACAGAATGGCAGAACAGAGGAATAGAGGAGATTGCTGAACAAGTTGAAAAGAGCAGAGTGTTGTGGTAGGAAAAGATACATTTGTACTATTGTGATATGATTCATTTGTAAAGTCTAGCAGTTAAGGGAGGTAGGGTGGTGCTAGGGGAGACATTTTTGTCTCTGTGTGCAAGTGGGTGCTTGCAGAATCTGAAGGTTGGTGCCTTCACCCAGTTGGTTCTAGGTTATAGTGAGAGTAGGTGCTCTCAGCAAGTAGTTTCTTGCATATAGGGGTTGCAACCTCTCTGAGTTGGTGCTCAGATAGAAGAGATGTACTACTGACAAAGCCATTGACATTCCAAGAAGAAGAGGTTTTTCCCTTAAGGGTTTACTGATGAAAAACATGTGTCTCTCTCATGTGATTGAATGATGTGTATCTTGCTAATTGTTCATATTTGTTAACGTTGGATATATTGTATGAAAAACAGCCACATATATTCATTAATTCATAATTAAAGGAAGCAATTGTTTAAAGCTATTAATTTAACTGATTCACCCCCCCCTCTCAGTTAAATACCTGTAACAATTGGTATCAGAGCAGTGTGCCTTTACTGTAAGGTAGATCCCGAAGGGTAATTATGGAGAGTCAAGATGGCTCAACGAACAAAGCACCCATTTTTGATGGTACAAATTTTTCCTTTTGGAAGGTTAGAATGAGAACATATCTAATGTCCCTAGGAGCTGATGTTTGGGAAGTAGTAGAGACTGGGTATGCAAAACTTGTTCTGCTAGCATCCAAAGATGATAAGCTAGAGTTTACTTTCAATGCAAAAGCAATGAATGCTATTCTGAGTGGTCTTGGTGAAAGTGAATTTGTAAAAGTAATGCATCTTGATTCTGCCAAAGAAATGTGGGATAAGCTTATTAGCAGCTATGAAGGAAATGAGAAAGTAAAAGATGTCAAACTTCAGACATACAGATTAAAATTTGAACAGCTAAAGATGAATGAAGATGAAACTGTTAGTAAGTATTTTTTAAGAGTTGAAGAGCTTGTAAATGCCATGAAGGGTCTTGGTGAAAAGATTGATGAAGCCCCCTTGGTTCAGAAAATCTTAAAATCTCTATCAGATAAATTTAATCCCAAAGTCTCTGCAATTGAAGAAATGAATGATTTGAAAATTCTATCAATTGATCAGCTTCTAGGAACTCTAACTGCTTATGAAATGAGGATTAGTAAAGATAAACCTACCACTAGAGAAGTTTCATTTAAAGCAGACAAGAATACTGATTCGGAAATGGATGACGTTGAGGCTAAATTTGTATAGAGGTTGAAGACTGGATCTGGAAAGTATAAAGGAAAGCTGCCATTTAAATGCTTTAACTGTGGTAAAGTAGGGCATTTTGCTGCTAAGTGTCCCCATAAGAAAAAAGGGCAGTGCTCTGCTGAAGAAGAGAGTTTTCCCAAGAAAAAATATAATAAAGAAAACAAGTTTAAATATAAGAAGAAAAGTCTTTGTGTGAATGATGATGAATATTCAGGAACATCTAATACTGAATATTCTCATGAAGATGAAGAAAATAATTTCATGCTTATGGCTATAGAGGATCTAGATACGGACTGCACAGAAATGAATGATGAACTAGCCATTGTAGATATGGAGGGAGAGCTAATAAGTGCTTTAGAAGAGATTGACAGACTGAGATTAAAGAAAAGGAAATAGAAACTATTGTTAGTCCAGTATGAAACAAGTAGAGAGGACATCAATCTGATAAAGCTGGAACTTGAAGAAGAGAGAAATATTGAAGAGTATTTAAAACAACAATTAGCTGAAAGTAAAACTAGATGTGAACATCTAGAAAAAGAAGTTGTAACTGTTAAGAAAGACTTAGAAAAATATCAAGCTTTGGATCATCAGAATATTTCCAGCATTAAAGCTTCAGAGGAGATTAATAATATCTTGAACAGACAGAGAGCTACCCAGATTAAATTTGGTCTTGGTTATGATCAAAATGCAAGCAGCAGTAACTCAGCAAATAAAGAATCATCAAATGTGATAAAATTTCAAGGCAGCAAGAAGAATGAAATATCCAGCGTAGCAAGGGATGCAACATGTAAAGAAAATAATGGAGATGAATCAAAGAATACTAAACATCAAGAGAATATGGGTTTAAAAGGAAAGTCTGCACCGTCAGGAACTCATGGTAAAGAGTCATGTAACAGAAGAATGGATGCTGATCAGAAATTTGGTTATGAAGGTCATAACTCAGTGAATTACCCTTCTAGAAATCAACCACGAACCAGGTATGACACATTATTTAATGGTTATTGCTTCTGTTGTTCTAACTTTGGGCACAGAGCTGCCAGTTGTGGTTTTAATTTCAGAAATGTACAGAGAAGAATGTCAAACTATACTCAGAGAATGTCTCTATCAGCAAATAAACATATGGGTCGTATCCCTACACCAGCTCTTAAAAGAATAACGCTAAACAAAAATGCTAATCCGTTTGATCTTCTATACAGCGAGCATGAATTCTATATATGCCACAACTTTGGGCACAAAACTACAGATTGCAACTTGAAAGAGAACAAAACAGATCGAAACATGAAACACACAGTTGTACAAAACATATGGAGAAAGAAAGAGAGATCTCATTGCAATCTTGTGCTTTCTGTTCAGAAATAGAGGAGTCATTGGTACATCGAAAGTGGTTGTTCGAAACACATGTCAGGAGACAAGGAGAAGTTTATTACCTTATCAGAACATAAAGTAGGAAAAGTAACGTTTGGCAATGATGCTCCAGGAAAAATCAGAGGAAGAGGAGTTGTGAGTCTCAGCAATGGTAAAGGGAAAGCTCAAGATGTTCTCTTTGTGGATGGGTTGAAGCACAACCTTCTCAGCGTGAGTCAAATGTGTGACAAAGGATGTGAGGTCCTATTCACTAATAAAGACTGTAAAATCAGAAATGTTTCCTCAGGAAAGCTAGTTACAAAAGGGGTAAGAACAGAGAATAATGTTTACATTTTAAAAGAAGAAAAAGAACAGTGTTACCTAAGTAAATATGATGAAAGCTGGCTGTGGCACAGGAGATTGGGACATTTGCATTTTGACCATCTGATAAAGCTCAAAAACAAAAACGCAGTAAGGGATTTTCTAGCTATATCTAGACCTCGAGATGATGTTTGTAAGCCCTGCCAAATGGGAAAGCTAACAAGGACTCAGTTCAAAACGAAGAATTTTTCTTCTACAAGTAAACCCTTCAACTTGTTCATCTAGACTTATGTGGCCCATCAAGAAAAGAAGGAACAGGTAAAGAAAATTATTTTATGCTGGTAATTGATGACTATTCCAGAATGATTTGGGTTGATTTTCTTAAAGAAAAGTCTGAAGCATTTTCCAAGTTAAAGTCTTCAAAGCACTGACTGAAAATCAAACTGGGAGAAAAGTTAAAGTAATCAGATCTGACAGAGGAGGAGAATTCAGCTGGAAACAGTTCAAGGACTTTTGTGATGAGCATGGAATTAAGAAAGAATACACAATAGTACGAACTCTTCAGTAGAATGGAGTGGTGGAAAGGCACAACAGAACAGTTCAGCAAATGGCTAGATCAATGATGAAGGAAAAGAACATTTCTCAAGGTCTCTGGGTGGAAGCTATTCATACAGCTGTGCACATCCTTAATAAAGCTCATTTGAGGCCAAATAGTGATAAGACACCATATCATTTATGGTTTGGTAGGCCTGCAACCATTAAACATTTCAGAGTCTTTGGGAGTAAATGCTATATCAAGAATAATGATGAAAATCTTGGCAAGTATGATGACAGAGCTCATGAAGGGACCTTTCTGGGATATGTTGTAGAAATAAAATGCTATAGGTGCTATAACAAGAGGTTGCACACAATGGTTGATTGCATAGATGTCAAAGTTGATGAATACTACCATGGAAATATCAGTAAAAGTAATGATGATGATTCATGCTTGGAAGATACAAATGAAGAAACAAAAGAACAGGTCCAAGAATCCCAGAAGGAAGAATCTGATTTATCAGAGTATGAAGAAGTTGAATCTGAACAGCCCGATGTACACTCTTCTTCCAGAATGACTAGAAAGAATCACCCTGAAAGCCAAATCATTGGTGATGGGAGTAAAGGTGTTCAGACTAGAAGGAAGATTTTGATGGAATCTGAACAATCTCATATTGCCTTTCTCTCTACAATTGAGCCCCAAAGTTTTAATGAAGCCAGCAAAGACAAGGATTGGGTAACAACAATGAATGAAGAACTGGATCAGATTGAAAAGAATGATACATGGGAGCTGGTTCCTAGACCAACAGATAAGAATATCATTGGATCTAAATGGGTCTTCAAGAACAAATTAAATGAACAAGGAAAGGTTGTAAGAAACAAGGCCAAATTGGTTTGTAAAGGATATGCTCAAGTGAAAGGGAAAGACTTTGATGAAACATTTGCTCCAGTGGAAAGAATGGAGGCTATAAGGATGTTTCTAGCCTATGCATGTCACAAAAGATTCAAAGTATACCAGATGGATGTCAAGTCAGCGTTTTTGAATGGAAATCTTGAAGAAGAAGTATATATGGAGCAACCTGAAGGTTTTTCTCTCACAGATAAACCTGATTATGTATGTAAGCTTGAAAAGGCCTTGTATGGTTTGAAACAAGCACCGAGAGCATGGTATGCCAGATTGGATAAGTACTTGCAAGATAAAGGATTCAAAAAGGGCTCTGTGGACAGCAACTTGTATATCAAACATGAAGGTGATGATTTGCTGATTGTTCTAGTGTATGTTGATGATATTATCTTTGGATGTACTAACAATTCCTCTGTTAAATGGTTTTCTAAATCAATGCAATCTGAATTTGAGATGTCAATGATTGGAGAGCTGTCTTATTTCCTTGGACTCCAAATCAGTCAGAAGCCTGAAGGATTATTCATTTCTCGAGAGAAATATTTGAAAGAAATGTTAAAGAGGTTTCAAATGGAAGATTCTACTCCTGTGAGCACACCCATGGTTAGTGGCTGCAAGCTAAGCAAAGAAGATACATCACCAGAGGTAGATCAAAAGATGTACAGATCAATGATTGGAAGCCTACTATATATCACTACATCCAGAACTGATATTATGCATGCTGTAGGAATGGTAGGAAGGTTTCAAGTTGCTCCCAAACAGAGTCACTTGCTAGCTGTGAAACGCATTTTCATATATTTGAAAGGTACCATGTCCTATGGTTTGTGGTATCCCAGAAATCAGAATATTCAACTCATATCTTATTCAGATGCAGATTGAGCTAACTGTGTAGATGAAAGGAAAAGTACCAGTGGCGGAGCATTCTTCTTAGGAGAGTCCTTAGTGGCTTGGCTAAGCAAAAAGTAGAGTTCTATATCATTATCCACTACAGAATCAGAATACATTGCTGCTGCTACCTGTTGTACTCAGATTTTATGGATGGTGCAATCTCTTGCTGATCTAGAAGTAAAGTATGATGTGCATATTCCCATTCATTGTGACAACATTAGTGCAATAAGTGTTTCCAAGAATCCAATTCTCCATTCTAAAATGAAACATATTCCAATAAAGTACCATTTCTTGAGAGAACAAGTCGCTAATCAAGCTGTACAGCTGAGCTATATACCCTCTAAAGAACACATAGCTGACATTTTTACTAAGCCTCTTCCCACTGCTCAGTTTGAATATCTCACACAAAATCTGGGTGTTCAGTCGATGTCTCAATGATCTATGCATCGTGTAAGGGGGAGCCTGTTTTCATTGTCTTTTTGTCTCCTATATGCATCTTGTTAGGGGGAGTTTTTGTAATCAGATGTGCTGAAGATGCTCAGTTTCTTTCCTTTGTCATGGATGTCAAAAGGGGGAGACTCAGCTATTCAAAGTTTGCCATCAATGTCAAATGGGGAGTTTGTTAGACAGGAGTTGGTGCAGAGGTAGATGTTGCCATTTCTGTCATACTTTGACTAGATTTACAAAATATGAACATATAGAAGAGATGTTACTATAGAGCTAAGATAAAGAGTTGAACCATGCTACTAGAGAAGCACAGGCAAAGGATGTTATAGAGATGTTATACAGATAGATACAAAGGATGTTGTACAGATGTAGAAACGTTGAATAGACCACAGAATAGAATGGAGCAAAGGTGAGCGAAAAATGGGGTTCGAAAGAAAATGGATGGCAGAGATCAGTTCGGAGTTCGGGATTTCGGAGTTAGAGGAGTGTTTTTTCGAAAATGTGTAAAACGCTCATTTATATGTATTAACTTTATGTTAAAAGAAATGTTTCGCCTTCAGTTAACGTTCCATCTAACGGTCCACGATGATCAAAGGTATGATCTAACGGTGGCTGAGTCCCGTAATGCTTATAATATGAAATCCTGAGAATACAGACCGATGATATAACGGTTCTGTGAAATGATTCGATGAGAAATCGGGTTATTGGGAACTGTTTTTTTTAGAGTGGAATGTGAATCGATGAGAGGAGTGAAGATATATAGAAGAAAAGAAAATATTGTGAGATGGCAGAAAAAGAAGATACGGGGTAGAACATAACAAATCTATGTTATGAATTAAACAAAGGGTGAGGACAGTGAAGCTGTGAAGTAAATGATACTCAGGCTGAAATGAAGAATAGTGGAACAGTGTTGTTATAATAGAAAGAGGATACCAGTCACAGTTGATGGTATGTGGAGAAAAATTGACCTGATGAAACAAGCAAGAAAGCTGAACAGAGGAACAGTAGATTGATGCTGAGAAGATGAACAGAATGGCAGAACAGAGGAACAGAGGAGATTACTGAACAAGTTGAAAAGAGTAGAGTGTTGTGGTAGGCAAAGATACATTTTTACTATTGTGATATGATTCATTTGTAAAGTCTAGCAATTAAGGGAGGTAGGGTGGTGCTAGGGGAGACATTTTTGTCTCTATGTGCAAGTGGGTGCTTGCAGAATCTGAAGGTTGGTGCCTTCACCCAGTTGGTGTTGGGTTATAGTGAGAGTAGGTGCTCTTAACAAGTAGTTGCTTGCATATAGGGGTTGCAGCCTCTCTGAATTGGTGCTCAGATAGAAGAGATGTAAGGCTAACAAAGCCATTGACATTCCAAGAAGAAAAGGTTTTTCTCTTAAGGGTTTCCTCATGAAAAACGTGTGTCTCTCTCATGTGATTGAATGATGTGTATCTTGCTAATTGTTGATATTTGTTAATGTTGGATATATTGTATGAAAAACAGCCACATAGATTCATTAATTCATAATTAAAGGAAGCAATTGTTTAAAGCTATTAATTTAACTGATTCACCCCCCCCTCTCAGTTAAATACCTGTAACAAATAACGCATCAAGAAAGTGAACAAATAGAAGAATACTATCGGATTTTTATAGCAGTGAAAGTTTGGAATGTGATCTTCCAGGCCATTTGTTGATGTGTAGATATTATCTAATTAATGTATTTGGTATTTTAAAGTCATTCCATAAATATTTTTTTCATTCTGTTTCCAAGTTTAAAGGAATATCGAGTTTGATACAGAAAAATTTAGTTGATGATGCACGTACTTATGCAACTGAATTAATGGCTACTTAGAGTTAAACTCGCCACATTTTTGTTAATGGTATAGTTTTGTTTTTTACAAGGGGAAGAAAGAAACACCTAGGTGCTACCATGGACGTTGAGATATTAAATGTAATAAACATTAACAAAGTATAATGCTAATAACAAATAATATTAATTAGGATAATGAAAGGTTAAAGGGAACATAACCGTTCACCTCATTACGAGTCAATGCATATAAGTATACCATCATGAGGATCTTTGTAACATCATCATTTTTATTGAACATTCATTATTCAATATATTTTTATATACATTTGAAATATATTCTTGCATGTGATAAACAAGTTTGTTTATCCAGTTTAGTTTCAGATCCAACTCTTGGCTAGTTGTAGGTTAAACTTACACACCATACGAGCATTGAAATTTCCAAAAATTGTTTTTAAACAATGACCACTCTTTTGTACAACTTGTTACCCCTTTACTTGCAACGGTGGTCACTTGGGGGTTTTCATGAAGGTTCCTAGTATGTTCATGATATTTTGAGAATGAGTAGAAGCACTAATTTTGGATCCTATTCTAGCAATATATGCCAGTTAAGGGATCAAAATTTTGTAATAGTCACTACCCCATAGCAGGATTTAATGCCATTTAAAAGGGGTTGAATCTTGTTGGATGTGTCCTTTACCTTGTTTTCTCTCTATGCTAGAGTTTCTTGTTTCATGATGTGATATGTTGTTTCATAAGACTAGTCAATATGCAAAAAGTTCTAAGCACTAATTCTGGGCACATTAAAAGATCATTATGGACATTCCTTAAATGTGTATCCTCAGTCATAAAACAATAGTGAATCCACAGTAAAACTCAATCATGGCACCATTTAGTATCAAGAATGTAACTACAGTGTCTTTTTGGTCATCATATAAGTGATGAAGGAGCTAAAACTTAGACCTGCTCATTTCTTAGAGTGAAAATCATAAGTACATAAGCATTAAGAATCAATTCTAGAAGTCTAAGTGTGTCCTTTAACAAACATCAATAGTAACAACAACAACATATATCATTGTTTGGAATGTGGCATTTTTGTACATCAATAGGTTCCATAATAACATTATATCTCCACAAAATGTTGTAAGAGTTTGACAATTGGACCACCTAGATCCTTTACATAGGTGGAATTGGAGTGAGTGTACAAGATAGATGGGAAACTTGGTGGGATGAGGAGTAGGTAAGCAATTTTATCTTTCTTTTCTCTTCCTATGTGGAATTTTTATTAGGAATTGTTTGTTCATCCATATTGTTAGAGATGGAATGTTAATCAATATTATTTCTATTATTATAATTTGTGGTTGATGAGCACTCGTTAAAGATACATGAAGTAGAGAAGTGGAAATATAATCCTAGCGTTGACAACCATCCTATGGTTCATTCATAATAGCTTCAAATTCACACAGATTATAGCCTACATATTGTGATGAAGCCATTTGAAACTGGAGGATACTTTGATGATTTATATAGATGTATAGTTAATCAATGAACAAAGTTAAAATGTTTCCCATTGAATGAAATATTCCACTTCTCACAAAGTGGCACCAACTTTGTACTTTGAATAGCTCTAAATCTAAGATATTGCATAATAATTAAGGATGTGATTAGTTCTATTTTTTTTTTGACATAGTGGACACATAGGAATATTGTCCTTTGGACTCGAGTTTATTGGTATTTAGTTTTTATAATTGCATTCTTTCCTTTTCAATACACACAAACTAGTACCTACATGTTTTAAGCAATTGACAATATACTTTGGTTCACTAGGCTTTTAGGCCTAGTGCACCCTTTACAATAAAGTGTCCAATAGGACTACATGTGATCCATAGTACTACATGTGACCATATGGATAATTACTTGATACATTTTTAGTCATTCAACAGTGTACTTTCCGAGTTTTGGTTGATATTCATTATGGTAGATTTATTCCTTCATGTTTCTCTTTTTGAATTCTTACTTTTCCTTTTTGATATCATATCCTATTTATTTTGATGGTGGATGGTGAATGCAATAGAATTAGAAGTGTTGCAGGGTAGTATTAATTATCTTTCCACTAATTTTGTCAAAAAGGTTTTGATTGTTTGTGACTTCATTAAAATGATAGGTCTCTATATCCTTTGTGAAATATTTTCACGGATAAAAACATGAATAAATTGATACAGGATAGGTCATGATCCCATAAAGTGGTTTAATTTAGCAGAATGTAACATATCCATTAAATTCCATTGGGATTCACTATATGTTTTGTGATCATTGCAATAATGTCCTTCTTTATTATCTCAAAATTGCTAACCTTAAATATCATAGAGCAAGCCTTAAAAATTTAAATACCTTAACAGTAAAGGGTCAAATAAAGAATGCGATCAATAGTACTACAAGGGCCATATGGATATTTACTTGATATGTTTTTAGTCATTCAACATATTACATCCCCATTTTTGGTTGATCTTAATTATGCTAGATTTTTTCCTACCTGCTTCTCTTTTCCAATGCCTACTTTTCCTTTTTGATATCCTATCCTATTTCTTTTGATAGTGGATGGTGAATGCAATAGTTTTAGAAGTGTTGCAGGGTAGTCTTAACCACGTTGACACTACTTTTGTCAAGTAGGTTTTGATTGTTTATAAATTTTTTAAAAGTATAGGTTGCTATATGCTTTTTGAAATATTTTAATGGATAAGCACATGAATAAACTGATACATAATAGACCTGTCATTATTCCAAAAGGTGGGTGAATTTAGAAAAATGTAACATATCCATTAAATTTCTTTGGGGTTTACTATTACATGGTTATTGATCATTCCTATAGGGTCCTTGCTTATAATCTCAAAATTGCTAACCTTAAATATCATAGTGCAAGCCTTAATAGCTACAATGTGCATCGAACATTTGAGTTTGGTTGTTTGTATGAAGATTTACATGGTTCAAATGTTGCTTCTCCAACAAATAAATAATATGGTTGTAATAGTTCAACATTTATTGAAGTGTTATGAAAAATGTAGATGCCACTGTATTTTCACTACATGGATTCAACTCTTTCACTTATAAGTTCTTAATTTTGGAAATGTGCCCAGAGTTTTGCAAGATGAACAGAATATGGAGGATGATAGGATCAAATTTAATCCATTCAATTTGAAACAAAAGAGAGAGGAGGGTATTTGGATTTAGAAGGGAACAATGTAGAGTATGTAAATGGAAATTAAATTAATGTCTCTTCAATGATATTTCATTATGATGTTTTCTTATGTTGATCATTGGCTTTGAGGGAATATTGAATCATGTATGGGTGAATGCATGAAGTTGATGGACCTTTAGATGCAACTTGACTTTTAGAAAACTAATGAGGTTTATGCCATAATTTCTTCTGTTCTTAACAATTTAATAAAAAATTATATGTCCCACTACTAGACACTGACCTCTATGTTAGTGCATGGTAATTCACTAAAAAGAATTTTAAAGCATCAATTTTGAAGGTCCTTGAGTTTAGGTTTTTTCTAGTTGTTGAAATTTCATGGTCATTTTTTGGGTTTTTTGAAGGTCAAAACCATGTTTTTGTTAGTTTTATTTTATTTTGTATAGTGGTCCGGACTGTTAATAACTAAATTCCATGATCCAAATGTTTGTTAAGAGCAAACAGGTAATTGAATGTTAGAAATAAGTCACCCCTTAGTCATATCCCTAACTATTAAACCATTAAACCATGAGTCCTTATCATAAATCAAGAGTTTGAAGTCAATTTTCAAAACAATTCATGTAATCATGTCTTTTTTACTATTGTTCAAGGGTCATAATTAGTCATGATGGTTGGGTATAGCACACACCGCAAATGGCGAGGAGATTTCTCAACGTACGAGATAATGACATTATAATTTCTCAAACCAGTTTTTCATACCCCGATTAACCATAAAAAGGATTGATTTGAGTTGTGAAGTCAATTTCATGATGTAATCATGATTAATGATTAAGGAAAAAGTTCGCTGCACATGCCCTTAAAACTGTTGTTCAATACTTTTGTTATCGCACGTAGAAACACAGAAAAAGAAATGCGTTGTCTGCTCTATAGCGACCAGAGGCTGTTGCTTAGATAACCATCGGGATTCTGTGTATTTGAGTTAATTTGATGAAGGTGACGGCCTATTCTCAGCCTCTTATCACAATTTCCACATAAGTTGATTTGTTGAACTGACTTTAAGCTGCCGTTACGTTTACGAAATAAATTGTTAATGTTTAATTGACCCACCTTCAAACTTTATTTAACACGAGACATATAACGAGATCAACATTGCCGTTTCAGACTCTTCTCCCATCCATAACTCCTGAGTCGTGAGCGACATGGAACAATTTGAACCATATTACCATTATCAACGATCGCTCTCCACGAGGAACTTGCCACATATACATGAATAATAAAGACCTCAGTTGTAGGACTGTGTCCAGATTCTCAAGGTGATTCAAGGTCTATACTCATTTCCGGAAGGGATAAGATAGAACTAGAACATTGTATTGTTGAAAATAATGAAAACAAAATATTTCTCAAGAAATTATGTCTTACAGATAAATGGCATTGTACAAATCCATTTTGAAATATAGATCTCTTTATAATACTATTATTCACATACTTTTTTCCCAACACTCCAAAAGCAAATGCAAGGAACACAACAAAATCCTCCTTATCAAAGAAAATATAACTCGACATGTGTGTTCAGTTAGGAAGAATTTTAAGAAAAACTCAGCCGAAAGTCATCAGAATCCTTGATGGCAGAGAAATCATAAATGAAGGATAAAAAAGTCATTCGTAAGAAATTATAATAAAAAGATAGAACAATGTCAATCATATTGCGCGTCAATAGTGCCATATCTGAGTCATGTGACTTGTATCATGTGCATTGAAAAACAAAATTGAAAGATATAGCAATACGTTCACAGTGCGCGCCAATAGCGACCGATGGCAATACGTTCACAGTACGCGCCAACAGCGACGGATGGCAGCCATGAAACGTGTTGTAATCTTTTCCTCAGTTTGAAGGAGAGCAGCGCATCCTAGACGCCACATAATTGTTGACCTGCTCTTAAAAGCACATTGAATTGCTTTTCACGTTATAAACTTAAAAAACCCTCTCACGCCCAGATAACGGTAATAAAGCTAAGTACAGAGGTATGATTTTAATCAAATTCAACACATAACCAATACGGACATTAGTCACATAACTAATATGGACATGAGTCATAAAAGGTGCCATCTGTGGATGAAGGCAATCACACAGGAAAAGATTGGAAATAAAACGATATGCATACATAATGTTAAATATGAAACAGGAGAAAATTTTAAGGGTTAGTTTAATTGGTAAAGTATATATATATATTTTTTCACATTTTGGATTTTTTTGGATTTGGGGAGGTTATTAGTTTTAGCCTGAGTTTTTTGAGTTAAGTTTTTGGTAAAAACTTTACTGTTTACTATTTCATGAAACATGAAAAAGTATTTGAAGGTTTCTTCATCAAATGTTGCTTGAAAAAGAATATGAAAAGGCAAAACCTGTTATGCAACCGTAACGTGTGGGGTTTAAGTTTTCACATTTCTTCTGGTAGGGAACTAACTGTTTACTACCTTTACCTTTACCTTTACCTTTACGATCCATGAAACATGAAAAACTATTAATAGATTTCCCAATCAAATGTTACTTGATTGAAAAAAACATGAAACATAAAAAAAACCTATTGTACAATTAGGCTTTAAGTTTTCACATTTCTTTCTTTGAGTCTATTCCTGGGCTTGGACTACCGGATAAGAGGCTCAACAGGATGATCTTCTATATATGCCGCATGTCAAATAAAGTTTGAAGTGAGTTCAATAAAACAAGAACACTTCATTTCGTAAACGGAACGGCACTTTAAAGTCGCGTCGGCAAACCAGATTGTGTGGAAATTGTAGAAATTGTGATAAGAGGGTGAGAATAGGCCGTCATCTTCATCAAATCAATCTGAATCCGGATGGCTATATAAGCAACACCCTCGTCTGGCTATTGAGCAAAGCACCGCTGTTCTCTTTCCAGCAGTAACAAGAGTATTATTGGCGTTACTGATCAATATGGCTAAAACCGATCTTCGTATGAGTGTTATTACTCTCTGGCTCGCTCTGGCCCTTTCTGCTCTTTCCATCTGCCTTGCAGCTGTTGGGGATATTGCTACCCAAGATTTCTTCAATGGAATTTTATCTGGGGCTTCTGATACCTGCGCCGGGAAGACCTTCTATACTTACAGTGACTTCATTACTGCGGCCAATGCATTCTCTGCCTTTGGCACAACTGGGACTTCCGATGACCAGAAAAGAGAAATTGCTGCTTTCTTCGCCAACGCTGCTCACGAGACTACCAGTGCGTTTCACATACTTTCTGTTTCTATATAGATAAACATCTTGTTGATGTGATCTCTAAATCCTTACAATTGATGATATCCTTTCAGAATTCGTAGATATAATTTGATGATCTCTAAATCTTTTGAATTGTTGATTTCATTTCAGAATTTGTAGATGTAGTTAGAACTGTCTGTTTATCTACGTTGATAAATATAATGTCTGAGTGGCAGGTCTGTGTTACATCGAAGAGATAAACAAGACCAACAATTACTGTGATTCCAACAATACGCAATATCCCTGCGCATCTGACAAGTATTACTACGGGCGTGGCCCGTTGCAACTCACATGGTATATTGTATTTGTTTATTGTATTTGTTTATGTCTCTCGATTTGGCAAGCAAGCAATAAATTGAATTGAATGTTTGGTGACCGATCGTTTGTTTGATGTTTGGTTGTTTGATATTACTTTTTGCAGGAATTATAATTATGGTGCAGCCGGGGATTATTTGGGCGTGGATCTGCTGAATAACCCAGAAACTGTGGCTCAGGATGACCTAACCTCGTGGAAGGCTGCGCTCTGGTTTTGGAATGTGAACACCGGTTCCGTTGGAACTACATGCCACGCCGCTATCACATCCGGGCAAGGTTTCGGTGAAACCATTCAAATAATCAACGGAGGGGTCGAATGCAACGGTGGAAGCACCAGCTCCGTGCAAGACCGCGTGAGTCTTTACACCAACTACTGCAGTCAGCTTGCTGTAGACCCAGGAAGCAACACCAGCTGTTAACTATAATTAGGAAGCGCGTCTTGAGATGATAATCTCAAAATTACTTCAAAATAGTATGTAACAACACGGGTATTTTGTCGCACTGAATAACACTGATATGTGATCGCTGGCATTAGGAGAGCAGAGCAGGGTTTGAGTCATTCGATATGTACGATGACACAAAGGCTGCCCGTCTTACAAATAAAATAAAGGAATTAATTTCCTATGGCCATACTCAGAATTTTTTTGGGACTGGATGACAACTGTAGTGTCTATATTGATAACTGTAGTGTTTATATTTAATAATATGGTAAAATAAAATAATAAAAAATAATTGATAGGTAGGTGATGATTGAATAGGGTTCATATTTAATAATATGGTAGAATAAATTATTATAAAAAAAGGAATATAAAAAATAATTGATAGGTAGGTGATGAATGAATTTGATCGCAATGCATGGAGAACTCATAGCTGATTAATGGATAAATAACAGTTTATGAGACATAACTAAATGAATGTGATAGAAAAATAAAAATAATATAAAAAAAATTGATTGTTGATAAATGGATAATTGGAAGAATTTTGATGATAACATGTCGGTGGATAACTCACACTTGAACCCTTTTAACTAGAAGAATAGGCCACAAACTATGTGGATGTGCTATTTTAATAAAAATATAATTACCCCTGAAAAACAATCAATATAAAAAACAATTGGTACCTAGTTGATGATTGGATAACTGGTAGCATTGTAGCAATACATGGATGGATAACCAAGAGTTCATGGCATATAACTAGAATAATGTAAGATAAAAAGAAAAAGAATATTAAATATAACTTATAGTTATGAATGGATAAGAAGAAGAATGATGTGGGTGATAACATGTAATTTTCAGAGTGTGTTTCATTTCATAACTATTTCTTAACCATTTGATCCTTAGTTTGTTCAGCCTAGGGAAATAAGTTATTTTTCAAAAATTTACATTTATTTATGCATTAATTAAGAAGTTATCCATACATCAACTACTAATTATTCATCCATCAATTATTTTTTATATTCTTCTTTTTCAAAAAAGTTTATTTTAAATTTGTAATAACTACCATAAAATCAATCTATACAATATATACAATACACTTGTATCATAATAATTTAATTTAGGAAAAACATAAATACTTTCTCATTCCAAAATCTTAGAAAAAAAAAGCCTATGGATACAATTAATATTAAAACATAATTAATTTTATAATTTTACTATATTTAATTTAAAACATTTTACAAAGTAAATTTACATACTCCTTCGTTACCATCATACAATATGCTACAATGTTCAATATTTTAAAGAGATACAAAATATTAAAATGTTTTATAAATATGTAAATAATAATATTATTATATTTAATATTTTAGTAAAACACCTATCCATATAATTAAACTATTAAAACATAATTAATTTTAAAATTTTACTATATTTAATTTTAAACATTTTACAAAGTAAATTTAGATACTCCTTCCTTACCACCATACAATATGCTACAATGTTAAATATTTTAAAAAGAGAGAAAATATTAAAATGTTTTATAAATACGTAAATAATAATATTATTATATTTAATATTTAATAATAAAACGTTTAATAAATATGTAAATAATAATATTATTATAATTAATATTATATGTGGCTAATAAAATATTTAAAATTTTAATTAATTATTAAAAATACTCATTTTCTATAATATTTTTTTAAAATGATACAAATTCATAATTTTGAAATTTTATTTTATTTATTTAAAAAATATAACAAATTAAATTTACATCATGATAATACTTACAATCATATAGTATACAACAAACTAATATGCTACATTTTTTATAATGTTTTTAAAAATATTACACAATGTGATGGATATAAAATATTATAATATTTTGTAAATATGTAAATAATAATTTTTTATAATTAATATTAAAATTATAGATCTAAATTTTATATTTATAATTATTTATTTAGGAAATTATTATATTGTTTCATATTGAAAGAATAAATTTGATTGAACATATTTTTTGTTTATATTTATAATTAGATATATTTTGTGTTGATTCAAGAAACCTACTATATTTACAAGTAGAAACAACTATATTAATAAGATTAAGATGTTTGAAATATGTCTAAAGGTATATATTTGACACATTAATATCTATAATGGATTACTAATATATATTTTTAGATTGCATTGAGCTTATCACCATCCCAACACATTATTTAACTTATTGTTTTTATAATGCTACAATGCCAAATGAAAAGCTTATTGGACGGTGCATGGTTTCAATGCAATGAAGGTTGACTTATTAGGCTAAGAGATGGAGTCAAGGTAATAATAGTTTTTTATTACCACATCATCTAAATTGATCTAATAGTTAATATAATTGCGCCGAGAGGCGATCTACAACCTAGTATGGGGGAGATCTTGTTAAGTTATGTAACGTTATTTTTATTAATCAATTTTTTTTTTTAATTATAGGTCAAAATAAATGTCGGCCACAAAAATGACCTAATATGGGGAAGATGTTGTAATCTTCCTACCTAACAAAACAATAACAAAGTAAAAATTTAATTATCCATGAAAAAAAATTGTGGGTGAGAAAAAAAACACAAACTCGTGGAGATGTAATGTTCCTACCTAATAAAATAAAAATAAATATAAAAAAATGAATTATCAGCAAAAAAATGCTGGCCCGTTCTAAACAACCTATGGTTTTATTGTACATGATTTAGGGGGGCCTTGCACATGGTTTTAAAACTATGTGCAAGGCCTACTAAACAACCCATGGTTTTATTGTACATGGTTTAGGAGGGCCTTGCAAATGGTTTTAAGACCATGTGAAAGGCCTCCTAAAACACCCATGGTTGTAGGAGGGCCTTGCATATGGCTTTAAAACCATGAATGGGGAAATGTTGTAATGTTCGTTTCTAGAAAAAATAAAAACTAATAGTAAATATTATATGTCAACCATAAATAATATTAAATATTAATAATAAAAATATTATATGTGGACATTAAATAAAAAGATGTGTCTTTTGGTTTGAATAAAATCAATGACTATATATAGGACACACCAAAGTTTATAGTTCATTGAGTGCAATAACTAAGAAGAGGTTTGCACCTCGAGAGATTTGATCCCTCTCGGTGCTTAATAGAGCCTAGGATTTGGATCTATGCTGGTGTAACGTTATATTTCCATTAGTTTTATAACCAGCCTAGATCCAAATCCTAGGCTCTATCAAGCGCTGAGAGGGATCAAATATCCCTAGGTACAAACCTCTTCTGATGAAATCAAAATAAAACACCATATACTGAAATCTATGCAAATATAAAATAGATTTCAATATATTTTCAAAAAAATTAAGTAATCTAAGAGGATTGAAACTTGGACCTCAAGGTCCACTATCCCAACACCCTTACCACTATAACACAAGAAGTGCTTATTATGGCTAGTAAAGAAAGTATATAAAAACTTGAATAATATATTTATTTATATAAATATAAAATTTAAATTATATTTTAATTTTAATTTTAATTTTTAAATTATATTTTAACGCAAGCTTTCAAATGATTGAATGTAAATTATTTTCTTATTTTGAGGCTATTTTATTATAAAATTTTCATATTTAGATACACTTAATTCTTATAATACTGATTTACCATGAATTATAAATAATGAGAAAGACATTCACTATAATTTTGTGCAAATATTCATTTTTATTATAAAATTTTCATATTTAGATACACTTAATTCTTATAATACTGATTTACCATGAATTATAAATAATGAGAAAGACATTCACTATAATTTTGTGCAAATATTCATTTGTAGAAACCATTTTTCACTAACAAACTTCATATGATTGATAATTTCAAAAATTCTCAAATCAATATGAGATGTTATAATTTTGTATATATTTTGGTAGAAAATATACTTAATTTAAAATTAATACTTTTATTTCAATCACTTCCACCTACCTAATTTCAAGTTCGCTGTCAAAAGCAAGTTAGTGCATCTTCGTTTTTAACATTCTAAAATATTTATTTGATTAGTAAAATTTAAATTTTAAGAGGTTGAAGTTATGAGGAAAGAAGCAAAGTACAAAGCAAGAAGTTTAGCAAGAAACACATGAAAGAAAATGCTAAACATTGATGTAGAAAATCTGTAAATATAACTAATTGAGGCCTTCAAATGATTGAATGTTATTTTCTGATTTTGAAGCTATTTTATTATAAATTTTTCATATTTACATAAGCTTAATTCTTATAATAATGATTTACCATGAACTATAAATAATGGAAAAGGCATGCACTATATTTTTGTACAAATATTCATTTGCAAAAACCATTTTTCACTAACAAACTCCTTATAATTTTAAATTTCAGAAACTTCAAATCAATATTAGATGTTATATTTTTTTATATATTTTGGAAGAACATATACCTAATTTAAAATCAATATTTTAGTTTCGATCACTTCCACCTCACTACATTAAAGTTTTATGTCAAAAACAAGTTACTGCATCTTCCTTTTTAACATAAATTGAATATATATATATATATATATTAGTAAAATTGGAATTTTTAGAGAGTGAAGTTACGATGGAAGAAGCAAAATACGAAGAAAGAAGCTCATCAAGAAACACGTGAAAGAAAATGAGAAAAATGAAGTAGAAATTTGTAAATATCTGAGATTTATATTTATAAAATACATTAATTCTTTACGTTAATTATTTTGAATGATTATTAATTAGCATGTTTTATAAATAGTAGTTTAAGATATTTGCATATGTGAATTAATTATTTAGTTATTATCTTATTATTTGCGTGTTTGAGTCATTATTTGCATATTAATTATTATTAATATCCCACAAAATATATTTATTATTTTTTACATTTTAGAAGTAAAAAGTAACATTACAACATCCACATCATAATAGCCAAGTAAAATGTAAAGTTATAACATCTACATCATAATAAGCAAGTAAAAACTAACTATAGTCGACATTTACAAGAGGAACATTACATGAAGTTAAAGTTACATTACAACATCTCTCTCATAATCATAAATATTATTTATAGCCAACATTTACAAGAGGAACATTACATGAAGTTAAAGTTACATTACAACATCTCTCTCATAATCATAAATATTATTTATAGCCAACATTTACAAGAGGAAGTTACGCCTCAAAATTTTAATTATATGACAAAATAAATGTCGCCCATAAAAGCAACCTAATATGGGGGAGATGTTGTAATATTCCTACCTAACAAGACAATAAAAAAGTAAAAAATTAATTATCCGCCAAAAAAATGTGGGTGAGAAAAACACACAATACAGGGGAGATGTTATAATGTTCCTACCTAACAAAATATTAAAAAATAAAAAAATCAATTATGTGCAAAAAAAAAAGTTTCCTTGCACATGGTTTTAAAACCAACTATGTGTAAGGCCTTCTAAATAGCCCATGGTTTTATTGTACATGGTTTAGGAGAGCCTTTCAGATGGTTTTAAAACCATCTGCAAGGGCTCCTACACAACCCATGGTTTTATTGTACATGGTTTAGGAGGGCCTTGCAAATGGTTCTAAGACCATGTAAAAGGCCTCTTAAACAACCCATGGTTGTAGGAGGGCCTTGCATATGGTTTTAAAACCATGTATGGGGAAATGTTGTAATGTTCATTCCTAACAAAATAAAAAATAATAATAAATATTATGTGTCGTCCCTAAATAATATTAAATATTAATAATAAAAATAAAATATGTAGACCTTAAATAAAAAGATGTGTCTTTTGGTTTGAATCAAATCAATGGATATATATAGGACACTCCAAAGTTGATAGTTGATTAAATGCAATGCCTAAGAAGAGGTTTGCACCTTGATAGATTTGATCTCTCTCAGCACTTGATAAAGCCTACGATTTGGATCTACGTTGGTAGTTATTGCACCGAGAGGTGTATGAGGGAGATCTTGTAACGTTTGTGGATCTTGTAACATTTGTTCCTCACAAAATAATCATAAATAAAATTTTTAATTATCCGCCAAAATAAATGTCGGCCAAAAACAACCTTATATGGGGGGTATGTTGTAATGTTCATACCTAAAAAAATAAAGAATTAAATATTTAATTATCGTGGAAAAAAAATGTCAATAAAAAAAAAACACAATATGGGGGAGATGTTATAATGTTCCTACGCAACAAAATAATAATTATAAAAAAAATTCAATTATCCTCAAAACCCAATGTTGCAAGGGCTCCTAAAAAACCTATGGTTTTATTGTACATGGTTTAGGAGGGCCTTGCAAATAGTTTAAAACCATGTGCAAGGCCTTCTAAACAATCCATGGTTTTATTGTACATGGTTTAGGAGGGCCTTGCAAATGGTTTTAAGACCATGTGCAATACTCCTAAACAACCTGTGGTTTTAGGAGGGCCTTGCACATGGTTTTAAAACCATGTATGGGGAAGATGTTGTAATATTCTTTCCTAAAAAATAAAAAATATTATATGTCTACCTTAAATAAAAAATATGTTTCTTTTAGTTTGAATCAAATAAATGGCTATATATAGGACACACCAAAGTTGATAGAGGTTTTTACCTCAAAAGATTTGACTCTTGGTGCTTGATAGAGTCTAGGATTTGGATCTATGCTAGTCCACTAGCACATCCACATAGTTTGTCATTTGATCACGTTGATAGGAATCACATAGTTTAGAGATAGTTATGTAATGGAAGGCAATTTGGAAATATTTTTTTATTCCTCAATGATTCTTCTAGTTAAATAAGTTCTAGTGTGAGTTATAGATTCCTATCCATGCCTAGCTACATGTTATCACTGACATTCTTCATGTTATCACCTACATTCTTCTAGTTATATGCCATGAAGTGTTGGTTATCTATCCATCAACTATGAGTTATCCATGCATTGCTACCAGTTATCCATTCATCAGCTAGCTCCTAGTTATTTTTTATATTTCTCTCTTTTAATAATTGTTTATTTCAAATTTTGAATGACTGCCATAGAATCAATATCGACAGTACATGTGTCTCATGCTCGTCGATAGATGAAAAAGCATAGGCCATCGTCCACCCAAAATCTCAAATAAAAACATCTATCGACGTAAATATAACCACGATTAGTTAGAGTTGAATTTAAACTAATAGTTGTAAAATCATTGGAGTTAAGCTAATAGTTATATCTAATAGTTATCCAATATAACCATGAGTAGAGTTGAAGTTAAGCTAATAGTTGTACCTAATAGTTAATTGAAAAATTAATATATTAGGAAGTGTAATTCATGTATAAGTCATGATTGGAGTTGAAGTTAAGCTAATAGTTGTATCATCAATGGAATTAAGCTCATAGTTGTATCTAATAATTGAATAATTGTATGTAACAATCAAGCCCATAGAATTTGGACAACACACTTGTCTCATTCTCGTCCATAAATGAAAAATCATATATACTAGTCCACCCCAAAATTCTAACATATAGCACCATAACTAACAATTCATGGCATATAACAAAATAAAAAATAAAAAATAAATATGACGATTGATAAATAGATAATAGTAATTGATAAATGAATACATAAATAACAAATAATTCAATGGTACTTATCACCAATCCCAAATTAAGTCCTTTTATGGTTTTGTCAAATCTATGAAAACAGAAAACTAAGGTTGTACTTGGAATAAATTCCCTCATCCTTAATAATAAATTTAACATTTAACATTAATGGTATATATTGCTGCATATTGGAAGAAATCAAGAACAAAGCGTCATGTAAATGAATGTCGAGAAGTAACTAAATTTTTTTGGAATATGGTGATAGGAAATAACTTGAATTTATATTGTGATATGATGATATGACATATCGTGGACTACCTAAGACTGTTATTCCATATTTCATAGACTACCTAAGACTGATATTCCATATTTTGTAATTCACTTGATGATTATGGTTCCAAATCCGACGATGACTCTTGTCTTTTCTGAACAATAAATGAAGGAAACCACTCAAAATTTTAGTGCAAAGATTGGGCAATTTGGATGAGGATCAATTTTATTTTCTATGTTGGGGGAAGGAGATTGCGTAGCAGTAAAAGTGCTATCATTGTTCTCCAAAGGAGTTAATCCGTTCTTCAATGAGGCAATTCTGAGATTGTGAATGAATGTAATATAATGCAATTTTTTTTATCTGTCTATACTGGAATTTGAAACTCAAAATAAAAAATGGTATGTTGCGTAATAAAATTCATCTAAGTAGTTCCACATGGTAAATAGGTCGATCTTCTTTCTAGAGTCCACCATAAACACTTGGTATCTCTACGAAACTATTGTAATGAGTATGTAACATCCCTCTTGCAAGAACCCTATATATTTTGAAAATTGTAATGTTATTGTAATCATCTTGTGGTGAGGAGCTCACGGCCAAGGCCCCACCAGAAACAAGACATGTATGTATAGTAATTGCCTAAGTAGTAAAATTAGGAGACTGACGGCTTGTACACACCTTAATCTAAGGAGAAGTGAATCCACGAGAAGAAAAAACAAATATAAATATATATAGATATATAGATATATATATAAATATAAATATTTAATAATAATATCTGTGTGACTAAGCTGATGATGGGAGAGGTAAAACATTTAGTCGAGCCTCAGGAATAGAGAAAAGATCAACAACTCCCTCGACCACCCAAACTCCTAAGTTATCGATTTATGATAAATAGAGAGACTAGTTACTTCGCTTAACAAAATAAATGATCCTTATGATCTATTTCAAGGGAGATATGATGTCTTACCTTACACTCATTACGACATCAAATAATAAATATGACCTACGAGTTGGAATGATAAAAAGAATATACAAAGGATACAACTGTTATATACACATTCATAATAATATAATCGTTATCACATATGGTGATGCACTTATATATATATATTCTTAATAACGCAACATTTATGGGATGATAAATTTGACCTAGGTCAAACAATAAGGCTTTTGTGCATTAAAGAAAAATTTAAGGGTGCATTTCCTGGAGGAAATCGTGGAGTTATTCCTGTAACAAGAATATAATTGCCTTACCTCGTAAAAATAGAAAATTCAGGCCATTGGAAGAATCATTGTGCCACTTGGCTATGAGAAAGCTAAAAGGGGGAAAACAAATTAAGTGCACCAACGGCCATCAAGCTCTGGAGAAGAGCAATCTATGCCTTTAAAAGAGACAATTTTATGCAATCTGAGGGGGTGGAAAGCTTGGGGATTTTGCTTGGGTACTGACTACGATTTCTTTGGGATACATCACTGTGTATTCATGGAGATATCACTGCGATTGCATGGGGATATTTTCCATAGAATTGGCCTGGAGGCGGAGGGGAAAACATTGCCGGTGGAAAAGGTTTAGCTCACGCAGGCCCCGATGCAGGATACATTACGCCCTCCCTCTGCAGATGATGGTCATGGTCACTTGCATGGTAAAGGCAGTGGATCATGACTCAGACCTAAATGGAATTACATACACCTATGATTGCAGATTTGGAGGTATGTTGTGAGTGCACGAAGATTCTTTTTAGTAAGCTAAAGATGATCTCTAAAATAGTTCTGTTTAAAAATCTATTCTACATCAGTGGCATCACAAACTAAAGCTTACCATTACAGGTATCACTTTTGCTGATTTAGCCGATGTTTGAATTGGAAAGCTCACATACTTAATTACCTCCATTCCTTATTATCAGTTCAACATAATTCTTTTGAGAATATGAATGACATACAAAGATCCACTGTAATATGAAAGATTATAACCAACCAATACTGGGAACTTAAATGTAGGTATGCATAATTCATATTGACATGTTGTCGTCAAAATATTTGATATTGAAACAGCCCCATATTTATACAATGGTGCAGTAGGGCCCATGGTCTTTTGTGCCTGGAAAGGGGTACATGAAAACAAACAAATCAAATAAACAATAAAACGTACGTTAGTTAGAACACTTGAGTAAATGATAGTAGAATACTAGTAAAACATATAGAAGAAGCAGCACATGTCAAAACACAGTTGCAGAGAACAAGGAACAACGAATACTTGAAGTATGCACTTTCATCTCCATATGAAACTTGCATTAGCTTTTCCTGCGAAAAATACTTGTAGGATTTGGTTACTTTTGCGTGTCAAGGATTTAGGGGACATTTGTTTTTAGTTCTGATTGATGGACTGGAAAACAAATTAAAATTGCTGAATTAACTAGACCCAAGAGATGTAGTGTTGACAATGACAGCTATAAGAGTACTTTTCCAGGCAGATGATCTCTAAGACAGTTTTAATTTTGCTCATATTCTGTAAAACCATCTTTATCACTTAAACCCGCCCACAAGTCTTCTTAGAGTTTCGTTTTTTTTTAAATGTTAATGTGAAGGAAGACATTTTGAGTGAGCCAAATGATTTCCATTTACTACAGCAAAGAAGGATTTTCATGCAAAGGATGCAGTATCACAACTGCTATTTTTGTAACCCTGGTTGAATGATTTAATAGAATCTGAACTGTTTGGTAGATGTAACCCCAGGTTAGGGGTGAACCACGTATATGGTGTCTCTTTTACTTGTGGTATTTTTGTTTATTTCAGGAATTTACTCTAGAAAATGTGATCCTTGTTTGTTTGAAATATTCATGTTCTTACTGCACCTCATGTAGTAACTGTGGATCCTATGAGTTAAAGTATAAAGTTATTACTTTATATGCATTTACTGGATGAGCAGAATTAAAGTAAAAGAGTGTTGTTATTAAATGATGGACACTATGTACAAGTTTTCCATTTAAGCATCCGTTTTATTAAATGATGGACACTCTGTACAAGTTTTCCATTTAAGCATCCATTTACTTCTGTTGTAAGGAACCTAAAAGCATTGATGCGGAATTGTTTTTATTTACAATACCACATAAACTATGGAGAATAAGGTTTGTAGTCGAACCTGCATCTGAGTATCATTCTTTGGCGAAGAAATATAGCTATGAAAATTTTTAGAACTGCAATATATAGGTATGGCATTTCGGTGATTGGTTTTAATTGGTTGAACTTTCACCACTCATGAATACTAGATTATATTGTTACACAACTCTTTGGAAACCTTTTTGCATCTCCATATATTAGGGGTATTCTACAATTCTCTTATACTAGATTAATCCTTGTGGAATGATAAAACTACTAAGCATAAGTCATTGATATTTTAAGTTGTTGTCATGTTTATGGGGGAGGGTAGTAAGGGCAACTTGATATGGGCTTAAAATTGAAGGCATTGTGTTACAATCAGCTGTACGATATATATATATATATATATATATATATATATAGGTTTTCTGTGTAAGAGACTTACATAGAGTATGAATAATTTTTAGAAGGGATTTCTTGGGGATTTTATATCCTAGAGTGTGGTACATCCTAAACATGAGAAGACATGTCATAAGGAAATAGTAATGAAATAAGAGGAAAATTTTAAGGCCAAGATTTTTTCCCAATCCCCATAGTTTTTGTATTTTACATAAATGTGTATGTTTCATGTTCAATAGTGCAGGTATATCTTGAAGGCAATATTGAAGGATTGAGTACCTATATCCTAGTTAGCTACAAAGGAATTTCTCCATTACATGGATATAATGATGTAAATCATAGGCATGATTGCAGTAGTAGACCTTAATGCACTAGACTTATGATACGCAGGATGCAGTAAGTTGTTTATTTTTGGGCTAATACCTTGGTGATGATGCTTATTTTTGGGATAATACCTTGGTGATGATATTACGAAAGATATTTTGTTTATTAACACTCACATCCTCCTAGGGAAACCATTCGAAGGTCTGAATGGACCCTATACAGGGAACTGTCTTTATTCAACTGTTTAGGTTTGTTAATATGGCAATCATAGTAAATAGGATACAACTCGTATACTTGGTTTTGGGTACATGTAAATTGTCTGAATGGTTGTGTTACCACGCGTGGAGTCTTGACTTTTTTGACTTAATTGGATATTCTTCATCAAAATGCCGCCACTAACCCACTTGACTCATTTGGTAAGTAACAATGCCAACAAACTTTTACCTCCTATTTACACATAATGGCATCGAGGTATAAGAGGTATGTTACATATGGTATTAGAGCAAAGGTCGAAACACTCGAGCCTATCTGGGTTCAAAAATGATTCTACCTATTTTGTTTTTGTAAATTGATGATCAAGTTGGCTTGAGATAACAAGAAACAATGGACTCACATTGATCTACAACACAAGTACCGTAAAGTGCAGCAACTTCAAGTAATTATATGTATTGGTTAACCTTGGAGTTATGCAGGAATAGCCTCTCCACTTCAATGTGAGGCCCAACGAGGTAAGTACATAGCTATGTTGATATTTTGTTTATTTTGAAGAATTTTTTATCCACAATTAAGACAAGTGCATCCTCTCCTTTTGAGTTGCACAAAAATTTTGGTAAAGGTATGAGAGTTTGTATAAATGCGCACAAGACAAATAAATCTATTTGAGAAACAACCTTTAGGGATTACATTCATAGTTGGACTGGCCGCTAAGGAACTGATACATATTGGTAAGTAACTGGTGAATAGGAATTTAAAGTTCTGTACTTTTTGTTTGTTATTTAGCAATGATTAAAATTGTATAATGAACTGATACATATTGGTAAGGAACTGGTGAATAGGAATTGAAAGTTCTGTACCTTTTGTTTGCTATTTAGCAGTGAATAAAATTGTATAATGAACTGATACATATTGGTAAGGAACTGATGAACAAGAATTTAAAGTTCTGTACCTTTTGTTTGCTATTTAGCAATGATTAAAATTCTATAATGAACTGATACATATTGGTAAGGAACTGGTGAACAGGAATTTAAAGTTCTATACCGTTTGTTTCCTATTTAGCAATGAATAAACTGATACATACTGGTAAAAAACTGGTGAATAGGAATTGAAAGTTCTATACCTCTTGTTTTCTATTTAGCAATGAATAAAATTGTATAATGAACTGATACATATTGGTAAGGAACTGGTGAATAGGAATTTAAAGTTCTGTACCTTTTGTTTGATATTTAGCAATGAATAAACTGATACATATTGGTAAGGAACTGGTGAATAGGAATTTAAATTTCTGTACCTTTTGTTTGCTATTGAGCAATGAATAAAATTGTATAAAGAACTGATACATATTGGTAAGGAACTGGTGAATAGGAATGTAATATCCCTCTCCTATGCCCTGGAATATCTTGTAAATTTTCCATATTATTGTATTAGTCTCGGTGAGGGCTCAAGGCCAAGGCCCCACCCAAGACACCACCTTGTGGCTCATAAAGGTTAACTAACTAAGTGAAAGTACAAATAATAAGGGGGCGTTATAAAAGTGAGGGCACCATATAGAAAAAAAAAGAGAAAGAAAAAGAAAAAAAGAAAATAATAAATATATAAATATATATA
>LPNX010850036.1:30422-41725 GCA_001517045.1 Pseudotsuga menziesii | reverse complement strand
TTCAAATCATTGTGAGAGATCAGGAAAAACAAGTATAGATGCATAACACAACTTTTGTTTCAAATAATTGAAATCATGACAATTACCCTATGTCCACTTGAAAACAAAATTTCTTTTTTTCATTGATGTAAAGGAAAGGAAATTTTTGAAAACCCATAGATGAAGTCACAATTTGTGAAAGGAAATATATGACTATCTTTCATTAACAAACACATAAGATTATATAGATATACATCATGCAAACCAATTTAACAAAAGAGGACACACTATCCTAAAGGATAGCAAGTTCCTACAATAATATAGCTAGTTGTTAGAGATAAGATTCTAACTACTCCATGAGAATATGAAACTATATCAACTACTCCATGGAAATAGGAAACCAAAAGAATTTCTTACAGAAAATCCACAATAATGTATGCACAATTAATGCATATGATACAAACCAATCATACGCTAAAAATATCTATCGTTGAGAATTCCTGTAAAAAATAAACATCTTAATGGAGAAATTTAACTTGTTCAATACCTAGGTGAAACACATGTTGATAGAAATTCCAGCACAAATGGATGTAGGACGAGTAAAAGTCTCATGAGGTGGATGAGTAAAAGTCCCATAAGATATTGGAAGCACAAGGTGTGAAACTAGTTATAAAATTATCAAATTTTAAAGGGATAGTGCAAGCTAATGATTCCCTCTAATGACTCATTAGCTGCAATGGAAAATTGATAAAGCAACAATACATTGAAGAGGAGAAATGTTAGAGATACATGCACACCCTATTATAACAGTGTAAAATATGAAACATAGGAAATCGAATTGGTATAAATAAGAGAATTTCACTTTCTTCTAGCATTAATACATTATTTTCCTCTAAAAAATTATTCATATCTTCATGTTAACGATGTGGTTTAGTATTAAAATAGTGGAATCTCTTGAAAAAAATGTGCACTTGTACATAACATTTGTTTCTTATACGCCACTGTTTTTCCAAATTTTTTAATGTTGATTTTTTATATTTATTTAAAAATAATAATGTTAATAAATCCCTAAAATAAAGAGGTCAATTGTTTAGGACGTGTTTGAGGTCTTAAGATAACCAATCATATTTTTGTGTGTGTGAGTAAGCCTCCATATATACTTGTGCACCATACAATTGATTTTCCAAATGGGTAAGGCATTAAAAAGTTATAGTAGAAATAAAAGACATGTATTTTAGAAATATGATATATGTACAAGTAAAAAGCAATTTTTTTCTTAAAAAACATCTCTCTCTCTCTCTCTCTCTATATATATATATATGAAACTCTATAAGTGTGCAAAGTTTCATAAGCAATGAATATATGGTTCATATTTAAAAGTGATTGAAAATGACCTTAAGAATAGGGAGCTTCGAAATGGATTTGGTTTGTTTATGCATCCCAAACCAACAAGTTTCCATCACAAAGTTAAAACTAAAGTAGTCCAAATCAAACAACTCATCCAACACGTAGGTAAATAGAGGAAATACCTTAGATTTTTTTGAATTTGCAAACATGAACACACATTAATAACACACTTGCATCCGTTCCATACATTAGGGGTTTGTATTGTTGTGTCTAGGTTTTGTTCATGGAACTTGAGCATGAGAATTTTCAATTAAGGCCTAAATCCCTTGTTTAGTCCACTGACGATGTTCCATAGTCCAAAGCAATTTCCACTAGACAAAACTTACCCTATCCCACTCGAAGTCCTTCATAAAACCACAACAACTTATTGATTTGATGGTACAAGGAATCATTGAAGGCTCCTGAGTCTAAGAATATTCAATAATGTCCTTGAGGTTCTTATTTTCCTTCCTCGACCATGTTCAAGGCCCTATGCTTGATCTCGGTTTGTAAAAAATCTTAATGACATATATATCAATCTTAATGCTAAAGACCACTATGAGAGGTTTTATGTTATGGTTTGCAAGTGATGTTCATGATTATTGAACTTGAATTGTGGAATTTAGGGAACTATTCCCATTATTTTCCTCGTATTACATTGGATAGACCTATAAACACCACGCGGGATTCACCTTGTTGAGCAATATCTTATCACATTCATTCATAAAGGGTGATTTTTAATTTTGAAAAATAAGGTCAATATATTGTAGGTATTGTGGGCGGGGAATAGGTTATGGGGGGTTTATAGGTATTAGGGGGTATAAAAAGGGGTTTCTAGTAAAAATAAGCAATATATTGTAAAAATAGGGTTTTTTTAATTGGAAATGTGTATTGGGAGGGGGGCTCAACAAAAGGGTTTTTGTAAGTAATTATCAATATCTAGTGAAATTAGGGGTATTCTTTAATATCCCATGAACGAAGACGCTATGACATGGTTTGACTAAGTGAATACCCCATGATAAACACATTCTTGGTGCATAAATAATGTATTGATGGCATTCAAAGCTTCCTTGGAGGTGATTCTTAACAAACAGAGGTCATATGTGGTGGTTTGAGGTGTATCAATGGTGTCTAATCTTGAGAAACTCTATTTAGGGATTGAAGAAAATGCTTCCCTCCCATAACTAATGTTAAGGGATTTAGGATGTTGTTTCCCTACCATGACTAGGTTTAAGGACTCAATACCCATCCACAATGTGCAAAACATCTTAATGGAGCCCATATCCATCTCCTAGGGAAAATACCCTTATCGATGAATCATGTTTTGTGTCTAGCGTTTTTTCATGGAACTTGAACATGAGAAGTCTCAATTAGCAATCAAATCCATTGTTTACCCTATTTACCATGTGTCATAGTCCAAAACCATTTCAATTGGAAAAACCTACCCATCACACATGCATTCCACTTAAAGGCTTACATAGAACCCCAATAAAGGATTAATGTGATGCTATGAGGAATGTTTCAAGGATATTGAGTCCAAGAAGAGACTACAATATACATGAGGTGATTTTTTTCCTTCCTCAAAAATTTTCAAGGGCCTACGACCCATCCTTGGTGTGCAAAATATATTAGTGGAAACTATATCCAACCTTGATGTAGAAGACCCCTGATAAATGGTTTGTGCTATGGTTTGTAGATGTTTTTCATGGTGATTGAACTTAAGAAGTGGTGTTCAGGGAACAAAACCTATTATCGTCCTCTTATGAAATTGGAAAGACCTATAGACACATCCCTAAAACACAAATAACATATAAATGACATGAAGAGCACCCTTGGAGGTGATTGTTAACCAACATAATTCATATGTTTATTTTTTAGGGCATGCCAATGGCATTTGAGGTTGATAAAATATATTTAGGGTTTGAGGATAATGTTTCTCTCCCAAAACTAATGGAAAGGAATTAGGATGTTGTTTCTCTACCACAACTATGTTTAAGGAACTAATACCCATCCATAGTGTGTGAAACATCTTAATGGAACCCATATTCATCGCATAGGGAAAATACCCCCTATAGAGGGGTCATGTTGTTGTATATAGAGTTTGTTCATGGAACTTGTTCTTAATAAGGTTCAATTAGGGATTAAAGCCCTTGTTTACTCTATCAACCATGTGGCACGGTCCAAACCTATTTTTAGTTGAAAAAACCTACCCATTACACATGTATCCCACTTGAATGCCTACATAGAGTCCTTCCAAAGAGATAATGTGATGGTACAAGAAATCACTCAAAGATCTTGAGTCCAAGAAGATTCAATGAGATCCCTGAGGAACTTATTTTCCTTCCTCAGCCATGTTCAAGGTCTTATAACCCATCCTTGTTCGAAAAGATGAATATTTCAATCGCAAGACGAGCAAAGACCGCGACGGAAGAAGACGTGACAAAGGAGGAGAAAAGCAATTTGAAACGAGGAGTTCGTTCTATTTTTGGTAAAACGTTAGTTAGACTACTAGTGTTAGAAAGTGCAACAAGGAAGGTCTTATAGCATTACATGTGTCCTTTCGTGCTAGAGAGACATTAAACTGGAAGCCAAATCTATTAAAGTGATTTTCCTAAGTTTTTACTAAGGAAATACTTTAATTAATCTAATTTGATTTTGAATTTAATGGAATCACTTTATTAAAGTAAAAAGTGAAATATTTAAGTGATGGCTAATCTAATATTGGCCATTGATTCTCACCGGAGGATCTCATCCATAGATCCATAGTGAGGGTTATGTTTTTCGCTTAGAAAATAAACGTAAAAGGAGATTTGGTGGAGAGGACACATACACAGATATGATTCAGGAAGAGAGAAGTCATATGGAGGATTTTATAGAAAATTCGTAGGAGTAGTTGCACGATAGCTTCACCAAGACTGAGCAAGACCATACAAATCGCACGTCAGAGGGGTAGTGTGACACGCAACAAGGGCACCGTACAACTTCCGTATAGACCATAGGGATCCGTATTGTTGATGTCAGCAACCATATGGAATCCATACAGTAGGTCGTACTGCTGACAGAGGGTCGTACAGTTGCGCAGAGAAGCATTGCCTTGCTGTTGGGTTTCTTGTTGATTTTGTTGAGGTTTTTAGTTTACCAGGTTGGGTGTATTTTACCTGTTGGTTGTAAAAGTTCCATATCTTGATAATATAAATTATATATCTTATTGCTGCAGTGGTTTTCCCATTTTGGTTTTTTCCGGGGGTTTCCATACCCAAAATATGTGTCTATATGTGATGTGATGTTGTGAAAAATTCTCACTATTTTCATTTATTTCCTAGTTATATTCAATAAGAAACTAATTAGTATTTTCATTTATATTCCAATTATATTCAATAAGAGTTTACTTTTAAGTTAACACTGCAAATGTGGAACTTGAGTTGTAAGGGTTTTACTCACCCCACAATGCACCCACAATGCATGATGTCTGTGAGCTATGCTATTCAAATTTTTGAAGAAATTAATCCTCGTTGTTGCAACATTTCCTTTCAAATTCTGCACTCCCATACAACACATGCACTTATATGCTATACCTCCACTATTTTTTGGTGTTTTGTGTGAATTAAATGCTTCCATTGTTATGCGTCTCATCAATCATATTATTTTTCAGTTTCTTGTTTAGCAGGCTTTGCTAGTTCAAATAGATCATAAATATACCAGTGGACAAAATATGTGTTTGTAAATCACTGTGAAAACCCTTAATTGATGTTCCTCAATGACTTTTTCATGAGCGAGTGAAGACAAATAACCCACATTTGATGTATGAATCTAAAGTGTATAGACTTCTTTATGGAGGAAGTAGAACTTATTTTTATCTTAAAATCTCCTATTGGACTGTAAAGATTATTAACGGACTTTTTTTCTATATGTCTTATAATCAAGTCATTGGATTTTCTACCCACAAGCTTTCAAATGTTGTATAAATGTATTATGATGTTTTCCAATGCATCTAGAGACATGCTTCCTCCACCTATACTTGCACAAAAAAGAGATATGCTGCTGCTGAATTCCCGAGACTTGGAGTTGCTAGCGGATCTACCTTGAATTGTTGGATGATGGTAGGTGTACTATATTCTCCGTCGGCTACTGTGCTTTTTCACAATTTGGCTTCACCCGAGTCTCGCCACCCTTTTTCTCATAATTAATTCTGGTATCATCTCCCTAGACTTGTGGCCGGTGTGTTGTTAGTTATCACGATATGGTGTTTTTGAATCATTTAGCATCCTAGATATTTTCAAAGATATAGTCCTCTTAAAAGCAACTCAGTGTTACATGGAGCATTTTTATTTGCATTCAATCTTAAATCTTAAAATCTATCCTTGGGGAGGGGTGGCAGGAGCAGGGGGGATCCTTCTGGATCCCAGAGGACATGTAGAACAAAACTTCGCGTGGGGACTAGGTAACAGAACAAATAATGAAGCTGAGTGGATGGCACTTCTCCAGGGTCTTTATCTTTTAAACACTAAAAAGCTTCGAAAGGTTTTGATATTCGGAGACTCCAGGCACGTCATCTTCAAATTGATCAACGGATACCCCTCTGGAGCAGTCAAATGTCGCCGCCTGTTTGAAAAAGCTAAGCTTCTCATGTCTAAATCCTATGAGACACTCCACATCCTTCGGCACAATAATTTTGCAGCGGACATTCTGTCTAACATGGGAACCACTCTCCCACAAGGTCATTACAGTCAGAACGGAAACCATCCTGTCCTCAAATTCATCCCTTAATGTGGTGTTGGAAGCCCCCTCTCCGATCTCTTTTCATGTGGATTATCTCAGTGATGTTTTTAACCCTCCTTCATTTTTTAAGAAGCCTTAAAGCCCCCCCCCTCCTCCTCCTTTTCTCTCTTTCACTCCCCCTTTCTTAACTTTTATCCCTTATCCCTCCTTCCTCATTTCTTTAATACCCCTTCGCTTATCCTATCCCCTTAACCTTATCCCTCCCTCCTCCCCTTTACCCCTCACCTCACATCACCTCCACTCAGCTGGCCTCCACTCTTCACAGCTTCTCGACGGCTCCATGCATTTACTATGTTGTCCCGCCCTCATTCCTCCCTCTGCCACGTGGCTTATCTTCTGCCCTCTCTATATCTCGGTCCTAGCAGACATTATGGCCAACCGGCCCTGGGTTAATTGCTTATTCTCTTCGCACACTCATTGTCACCTCGACCATTATACTATGCCTTCCCCTTACAGCGATATGCTTATTCACTCTGCTCCGGTTCTCAGCTCTGGTTCTCACGAGGCTGTGCGAATTCTCCTGAATGTAGTTGTAGGTGTTGAAGGAGGGTGGCTGCTGGGCATCCCATGGCAAGCTCTCCCTCTCACTCGTTCCTTCATGAAAGAAAGGCTTGCTCTCGTAGCCTTTTCCAATTTCCATTGCAGTTTCCTCTCCACATCTCGGTCTTCAGGCCTCGGCTCTGGTACAAATCTTACGCATTCTGGTAATTTGGGAAGAAGCATGGTCTTGGGTTGTCATTGCATGGGGTGGCAGGAAGGTGCTGTGGGTACTTTGGTCTGTAAAGAAATGCACGGGGGCTCCTTGCTGCAACAAGAGCTCACAGTGCTCAGTCGTTTTCTCAGTGATCCCTCGGTTGTGAACCAGGATTGTGTCCTTGCTGGTTCTATTCGTTCCTTGCACATCCAATTTGCTCAAATAGAGATCTCTGCTGGAGCTGGAAGAATGTCTCAGGCTGGTGAAAGCGCATGAATAATGGATATCAAGAAGAACTTGAGGCGTCTGTATGAAATGATAGCAATCGGAGTCATGGACAACAAAGAAACTGCGCGGGAGGTCAAGAGCATGGGAGAAACGGTGAGCTACACCTATTTGCAGATCAGCAACCACGACGCTCGAATTGATTATAATGAAAGTAACCTTCTAGAGATAATGGGAAAAGTTGACAAGATTCAGGAAGATCTCGAGCGTTTGATCACCATGAACCAGGGCAGCAGGGTGAATGGAGCAACTACAGAAGCTGAGCACCCAATGGAGGAAGAGTCTGTAGTTCAGCCCAGGAATTTTAGAGGCAACCCTTAATCTGTTTTCTTTAATTATGATTAAATGTTCTACTGTCTTTTATTATGTAATCAGTTTATAAGGGTATATACTACCTGCGACATTAGCTGTTTTGGAAGAACTCTGTGTGTAGTTTTTGGAAAAATCCTAGGTTAAGCCTTCTGTGCAGCAATTTTGATCTACAGGAATACTTTGTTTTGCCACTGCTGTAATGAATGGCTGTGCACAACTTGTTTTATAAAATCCTTTTTTCGTTTCTATTAAAAAGAAAAAAATCTATCCTTGGGGACATTGCCACCTCGTGGCTCTTGTTATTATATTTACATATTTTACCATTATTAAGGTGAAAGAAGTTTATATATCATAAGGGTGTTTATAAAATATTTACCTATTTTATAAATTTGCTTAAGTATTATATTTACATTTATTACAAGTATAGTATGGATGGACTATGAATGTATGGATTTTAACATAATTCCCTAAAATGAAGCATGTTTTGTTGGGAGAAAGAAAATTGGAACAATTTCAATATTATGTTTCCCTTGTGGTTTGAATTTTGTACTTTGGTGGGGTGTTTTAGAATAATCCCACTTGTTATGCATGCTTTAAATGGTAAACATATCCCATATGATTTAAATGATGATGATGATGAACTAGATGACAATGACAGTGATGATGTTTTTAAAGAAGACGATGATGGAAATGATGATGATGATGATCATCATCATCATCGTCATCTTTGTCATTGTCATCATGATTATCACAATATTCATCATCATCGGCATAATCATCATCCATGTCATCATCATCACCATTGTCCTTGACATCATCATCATGATTATTGACATTTTCATCAGTTATTCATCATTACCTTTGGCATAAGAAACTAGCATCTACCCAAAATATGTGATTAGTGGAAAAGGGTCATGGAGGACACACACGATTTATGCATGACAAATAACAATAAATTTTTTAAGATGATCAACATCATCATTCTGATTGTACTCATCATCACCATCATCACCATTCATTTCATTGCCATCATAATCAACGACAATGTCATCATTGCCATTATCCTCCTCCTCCTCCTCCTACTCATCATCATAATCGTCATCATCATCATCATTGTCATCGTTCTCCTCATTATCAACAATGTTATCATCATCATCATAACCATCCTCAATATCATAATCATTATCCTCATTTTCATCTTCAACATCTGGGTGTAAAACTGGATGCAAAAGTGGATAAAAACATGGATGCAACAAAAGTAGGCGCAAAAGTGGGCGCATAATGGGGTGCACCAAAAATGGATGAAAAAGGTGATGCAAAAAATGATGCAATCATGGAAGCAAAACATGATGAAAAAAGTGGCGCAAAAGTGGATACAACCATGGGTGTAAAATTGGATACAAAATTGGATGCGAAAGTGGATGCAACAAAAGTAGATGTAAAACTAGATGCAAAAGTAGTCGTAACACCCAACGCAAAAACCGATGCAAAACCCAATGCAAAAATGGATGCAAAAAGGGATGCAGTAATTGATGTAAAATTGGATGCAAAAAAAGATGCAAACGTGGATGCAAAAGTTGAAGCAAAAGTGGGTGTAAAAGTAAGCGCAAAAATGGGTGTGAATTGGGACACGAAAAAAGTGGATGCAAACATGGATGCAATAGTAAATGCAAAAAAAGACGTAAACATGGATGCAAAATGGCATGCAAAAAGGGATGAAAACGTGGGTGCAAAAGTGGACGAAAAAATGGATGCAAAAGTGGATGAAAAAATGGCTGAAACAAAACGAGATGCAAAACTAGTCTCAAAACAGGATGTAAAATTTGATGCAAAACTTGGTGCACGAAGGGATGCAAAAAAAGAAGCAGAAGTGGATGCAAAGCTGGATGTAAAAAAGGATGCAAAAGTGGATGAAAACAAGGGCATAAAAGTTGAGGAAAACATTGGCATAAAAGGGGGCTCAACAAAGAGTAGATGTACAAACTAGGTGCAAAATTAGGTGCAAAACTAGTCTCAAAACCTATCGCAAAACCTGATGCAAAACCTGGCGCATAACTAGGTGCAAAACCTGGTGCAAATTATGCCGCAATTTGCGCCAGATTTAGAAAAAAGACGCAAAAAAAAGCCTAAAATAGTACCAACCCATGAAATTGTGCCATTTTGTCCATAAAATGAAGAAAAATACACTGAAAGATGGTCTAGACGCAAAAAAGGATGCAAAAAGAGATGCTAAATCCAGTTTTTGTTGTAGTGGCATGGATGCAAAAGAAAGAAGATTGCAGGAAGACCACAATAAATAAATGTGGTGTACAAGTTGTAATTGATTTGCTTGACTGAATATAAGGATATTATGTGGAGATGACTCATGAATGTAATTTTCTCTTTGAACTAGTTATTAATATACAAGAAGAAACACTTTTAAATGTTTGTTGTATATCAAATATTCTCTTCAAGCCTTTTTTTGAGGAATTTTATATTATTTACTAATATGAAAATTTTGGTTCAACTTCTATGTTAATTCATGTGATGGTACTTTATGTGAATTAGATAACACCATTCAATTTTTTTTTTACATAAACTCAACATGTCACTATATCAAATGTGCATAATCATATTCAATAATGAACTTTAAAACATCTTCTAGACTTCCTCTCTGAATAAAACATCATTTTGCTTTGTCACAGAGGATTAGAAATGTGTAATCCAGGTGTTAACATAGTCCCTCTCCCCTCATGTTGTAAAGGGTGCTAGCTCAATGGAAGAGCACTTGTATTCCAAGTAGGATGATGGTGGTTCGATTCCTCCGTGCCCTAACATAAATTAAGACATGATTTAAATCTTATTGATAATATAAATACTGTAAGATATCTATATTTTTAATAAAAATATGCTCTTTTCAGTTAAACACATTGTTCAAATACTTCATAAATAAATAATGAACACTTGCAATAATTAGTTAAGTTGGTTTTCCCCCTTTCTTCTTGTATATTATAAAAATCAAAGTCTACTACACTAATGCTATTCTAGTTCATAATTAATTTTGATTGTTAAAACAAATAATATTAATAAATAAGGGGGGCTTTACTAACATCAATATCATTAAATAAATTTATAGGTAAGAAATTTTTCACGTTAATCTATAATTCATAAAGTAAACATTCATCAACTTAGTTTTTAATACACTACCACTACCACTACCAACAACAATAATAATAAATTATGTTGCTATTTGAATTCATAATTTATTGCGCCGAGAGGCGCTCTACAGCCCAGTATGGGGGAGATCTTGTAACTTGATGTAACGTTACTAACGTTTGTAACATGTCGGCAAAAAATAATAGTGATAGTGAATATTATGGGAGAGATCTTGTAACGTGATGTAACGTTTGTAAAATGTCGGCAACAAATAATAGTGATAGTGAATATTATGGGAGAGATCTTTAACGTGATGTAATGTTTGTAACATGTGGGCAAAAAATAATAGTGATAGTGAATATTATGGGAGAGATTTTGTAACACAAAATAAAAAATAATATCACTTTCATTGATTAATAAAAAAAAAATTCTAATAGGCCAAAATAAATGTCGGCCACAAAACAATCTAATATGGGGGAGATGTTGTAATCTTCCTACCTAACAAAACAATAAAAAAATAAAAATTTAATTATCCGTAAAAAAAATGTGGGTCAAGAAAAAAACACAAAATTGAATTATCCGCAAAAAAATGTTGTCCTTGCACATGGTTTTAAAACCATGTGCAAGGCATTCTAAACAACCCATGGTTGTAGTAGGGCCTTGCATATGGTTTTAAAACCATGTGCGGGGAAATGATGCAATGTTCGTTCCTAACAAAATAAAAAATAATAAA
>LPNX010850036.1:0-30353 GCA_001517045.1 Pseudotsuga menziesii | reverse complement strand
ATAAAAATATTATATGTGGACCTTAAATAAAAAGATGTGTCTTTTGGTTTGAATCAAATCAATGGATACCTAAGAAGAGGTTTGCACCTCGAGAGGTTTGATCCATCTCGGTGCTTGATAGAGCCTAGGATTTGGATCTATGCTGGTTTTAATCATTAAATGTTAAAACTTAGACTTTAAAGTCATAAAATATTTTCCTGTATTGATTATAAGTGGTGCGAACTTCCAAAAATAAAACAACATACTCAACAAAGACACAAATAATTACTACGACAATATTTCTAATTGTTGTAGTAGCAAAAACAATGTTGGTATTATGTCATAAAATAATTTAATCAACTTAACATTAAATACAAAATAAAAATAATATTACTAGACATTATGTAAGGATTCAAAGTCTATGACTTTCCTCATCTTGAAAGAACTCAATCTAGCGGAAGTTCTAAATTCTAGATCCACTAAATAATTACAAATTTAATGAAATATGTGTTATAAGTAAAATGAGAAGCGTGAAAGCATTATAGGCTTATAAATCCCCGAATTTGAACCTTTATTATAAAATCAATCTTAGGCTTTATAGCCTTTTACAAAAAGAAGAGATCCTAAAACTTGGATCTGTTTTTTACAAAATAATCAAAAGCAACAGTTTTTTCAGATTAGGGTTCAAGACCCTACCTAAATACTTGTCTAACTACAAATGAATATTTATATCGCTAACTAAATATTAAATATCTAAATAAGTTGTTGATAATCACCTCTACTAGTTCATTGTCAGTTAACCCACTGATTTCTCCTTGACAATTAGGGTTGACGACTTTATGGCACTGTTTGTCATAATAGATCTAAACTTACCCTTTCTAATACTTCTATCAGCACCTTCTATCTTTAACTTACATCCCTGAGCCATCTGCAGTGGCCAAAATCTGGTTCTGTCTGTCAAAACCTTACTTTTGAACCGCTGTCCACTTTTGGTGGCTAAGCGGCCAGTCTATTTAAACAATTAACTGCCGAAAAGAGGAGCTTTCGGTGGCTACCGGACTGTTCCAATGCCTGCTTAACCACCGAAAGCCCTGTTTCACAAAATTTATTATGTTTGGCTAAAAAATGTCTTTCTAGGCCTATTTTATTCGCCTTCTTCTTTTGAGGGCTTTGTGTTTGGAGTGTTTGTTGGGTCCAGGCTTGTTGCAGTAGGCTTGAAACTGATGGCTGCTTCAGCTAGGGTTGATAAGGCAAGGTTGTTTCTAGGGTTTTCTTTTGCTTTTTACAACTGCAGCCTTCAGAGCTTCACCAGCCTGAGTAACTTGGTATTGTCCTTTAGGTACCTTGAGTTCAATTTTTTCAAGAAGATGTATCTCTCCCTCTGCTCCAAGTAGGAATTTTGCAATAGCTTGCTTCTCCTAGTCAATGTTTCATTATTTCTCTTCAGTTCTCTTTCGAAGACCTCCATTTCATAAACCTGCCTCAGTAGATGATTGATCCTTTGACTGCTAGTTCTATTGGAGGAAGGCCCTTCTACTAGTTCTTATTGTTCCTATGGTGTGGGGGATGGTAATGCTTCAGCCAATGGTACAACTTACAAAGATAGGGTTGCATCCTCTCCTTGTTCTTCCTCAGAATATGAATAAGGTAGGTTTAAGACATTCTCCTCGTGTGCTTCTACTCTTTGAACTTTCTCACCGAAACGCAAATTCCTTTTTTCCTTCTTGGTTTTGGAGGAGGAGGGAGGTTGTTCAGTTTGTGTAGCTGGAAAAATGGCTCTCCTCCTTCTTCTCCCACTCTTTGGGGTGCTGGATTTCTTGGCAAGAGACTTTCCTTTCTCCTCTAGCTAAAGGCCTGTCTCAAATCCATTCCAAAACAGGAAATAGGGCTAAGAAATGTTTCTTTTCTTCAATGATTCCTAGACCAATAGCTTGATTAGACTGTGGTGGCACAACCTGCCAGCAATTTTGGATGGTTGAGCTTTCACTTGATGGGCCATATTCCCTAGACTCCTATGTAAATAAAAGGGCATATTAAGAGGGTTCTTACCTGTGAAGTGGTTTATGAGTTTGAAATGATAGATCATTTCTCTGTTGTATCTTCCTTCATAGGTCAAATAGACCACAATGGCCTTCAGCAGCTGCTATCATCTCTCTTCCAGCCATGATGATGGCACACTCTTCTTCCATATCATTCCCCTATGCTTAGGCTTGAGATATGAACTAAAATCCACATCTTTGGGTATGGTGGTCTTGAACCACTTCTCTCCAGTGCAAGGGAGTTCATTCACCTCTGAGATTAGTGCTTCATCTATGAAAAATTCCTCCCTTCCTATGACTGCTTTTGAACCATCAAATGACAGGGAAAAATCCTCAGCCACCTGCTGATGAAAACCCTATATTCTTTCACAATATTTGTAGCAGCCTACCTCATGGAATAGTCTGCAAACCTCTGGATGGGCCCTTAAATATCTGACATCACCCAACTCTTGTCTGAGAGCTGTTCCACTTTTGTTCATCCTGATGGGTGTAACCTCCTGGGTACCTGCAAAACAACCTTTAGACTTTTTATACAGTGTGCTTCAGCAAGCTGCTCCTTCAGAGCTCATTTTTCTGGTGGGAACAACGCTAATTTTGAAAATGAAATTTGATGAAGTCCCAAGGCGCTGATTATGAGGATTTTCTATTATTTATGGAAGCTTAGGTCACCCAAATGATGACAACAGCTTGATCCTTAAGACATATTTTCCTAGATAACCATACCCTACCTCAGCCATAGCATTCGGAGGTCTATGTGATGATATTTGGGACAGGTGGAGGAAAACTGAAGGTTTGGTGGTCAGATTAGTTTGTGATTTTAAATAATGACCTATTTCACTCATTTCCCATGAATTCGCATGGCTCCAGGTCTTTTCGGTGGGTAATCATGCTCCAAAGTGATCTTCTATCTTGCTGATGAGGTTGGATATGACAGTTCCCAACTGTTTCCCTGTTTTTCCCTTTTCAGTGGTTTAAGATCCTCCATGATTTTGTCAAATAGCCACCGAAAAGATAGCTTTTGGTGGATAATTAAACATTGTCTTTCTTGCCTAAGCCACCAGAATCCCGACCCCGTCACCATGGTGAATTTCCACTTTCGGTAGATAGCAACTTTGTAAAACCGTTTTTAACGACTGAACAAACAACTTAAGCATCAACGATCGAAATTTTTAGGCACTGAGGATCGAAACTTTAAAGATGATTGTTGCTGCAATGTTAGCAGTTCATATCACTAACGTCATGATGGTTAAGCATCGGAGGTCGGGAAGACTAACCACTAACCTATCGGTGATCAGAAGCTCTAACCACTAACCCATCGAAACTTTAAACTTGAGCACTACTATAGTGTCAGCTATTCAAACCACTAACTTCTAAGCATCGATGATTGGAACCTCAAACCATTAATGCATCGACGATCGAAACCTCTAACCACTAACTTCTAAGCATCGGCGATCAGAACCTCAAACCACTAATGCATCTTCGTAGTGTCAGCACCATAAAATACAAGCCCTCCAAAACATCGACATTGTAGAAGACTAAACCACCGATAGCTGTCAATAAATGTTCTGATGGAAATCAACAAAAAAGTAAAGGCCACAGTTTGGCGAACAAGAATTGTAGCTTTCGCCTAAACCACCGAAAAGGTTTTCCACCCAATATTTATCTTCCAGCTTTCGATGGTTAGTGTATATGTTGCGATATTCTCTAATCTGCTGAAAACGACCCTTTTTGGTGGCTAATGAGATGTTCTGAGCCTCGCCTAAGCCACCAAATGTACTCTTACCGATGCTGCTTACCACGCACTTTCGGCGGTTTAAGCCCCTTTTTATCTCTCTTTATAGTTTGCCGAAAGCGCCCTTTTTCGGTGGCTAATGAGCTATGATAGTCGTCGCCTAAGCCACCAAAAGCTACAACTTGTAAAAAATTTCATTTAAAATAAAAACAGAGGCTTTCAAACTATTAGTGATAATCATATCCTTCATCACATGAGTTAAATTCTTCATACTATCAAAATAAATTATTTTGGGAGATAACACTTCTACAAACTGCTATGAGTACATGTCCTACTATGTGAATAGAGATGTCAAGGTCGAACATAGTAGTCCATCATCTGATTATCGGTCATTGATGTATACCATTAACAGACGCAAGATCACCCACCGATAAAGAAAATGGGAATCAAGGTACTAGAGTACAATCTAACAAGTGCGAATAAATGTGTTGAGGTCGAACACTTGAAATAATACATCGATTAGGGGACATTGATGTATTCCCAAAACTTTTGATGGTGAGAGAACCTACCACTGATGACTGTAAGTCTCAAGGTACTCAAATAACTCTAGACTCCTATCCCAGAATAAATAATCTGAAGTCGATCGGATGGAATCCACTGGAAGGAGGGCATTTTTTATACCCAAATCCTATCACCATCATGTGATAAGACCCTTAAATTCCATGTTTTCCCTTAATCCTAGCACTTAGAGTGGAAACCTGCTCTGTTTGTCAATTCTACATGAAAAAACTCAGCACCGCACTTTCCCTGTGGCCCATGAGCTGTACCTTGTTCAGCATCGCCTGTATTCTATTTTCCATAAGTGGTGCTACCGCCTATGGTCTTTGGTCCATAATCATTTCTCATCTAAACCGCTCTATCATAAGAGAAGAAAAGCGGTACCCTAGGTAAACTAGGAAAAAGAGAAGTTTCTCGAGGCTTCTAGATCATAAGCCTTGTATCCTCCCTTATCCCTATCATTGTGGGTCAGTTGAGCTCGAGATCCCCCATGGTAGGATCTTAGAGCCACCTCACCCAAAATTCTCTCAATTATTCCTATCCATTGTTGAGGGGGAGAACTATAGAGGTATTGTTATGCTGTTGGATTGACCACTTAGCCCAAGCCATTGGAGAGAATAGAGAGCAAGGCTGGAGCTTATGGGGATGAAGTGTTTGTCTCATGGAGATGCTTTTTTACACTAAGGCAATGGTTATAAGCTTCTCCATGCATATTTAATCCAAAGCTGATTTCCGTCCCACATTACTGTTGTTTTGATTTCACATGTACATGTTGTTAGATTCCTTAGTCACTAACATGGATAAGTAGATGATTTTCTGGTAGATTTGATGTGTTTACATGTTTGATCCATTTGCAAGTACACAGGTTCACTATCGAAGTAGAATTCCAAGTGTCTATGACATTCAAGGAAGGTCTTCAACCTTTGTCGTTCACTCATTTGTTCTGGATTTGAACCATTCATACCAGAGGAACATCTTCTCTCTGCAGAAGGTGCAATATTACTAATTACAAATTTGGCAACTCTGCTAGGGAACAATGCATATATTAGTTTATCTGATCTTTCTCATTTCTTGAACTCTTGTCTGAATCCAGGCTCCATCTCCAACTCGCTCCAGTCAGATCTACCATCTGACTCAGTAAATTTTGGTTTGAAACTTTCAGATCTATTTAGATCTAAATTATTTCAACTTTTTATGCTCTTTTGTACTGCCATTCCATCAATTTTTACCTTGATTTGATCAATTTCTAACTTGATATTTCGTTATCCTTTGTGTTTTGTATCTATTCAGGGAACCGCTCATGCGGTTTTGGAAATAAGTGGTGCCACCGCTTGAACCCTATTAGCAGTACGTGGTGCCACTGCCTAAGTCCCATTATCTAGAAGCGATGCTCATCTAGAACCGCTTTGTCAAGACCCCTCCAGCGTAGTGCCAGGTAGGCCTTGTTCCAAGACTAATTTTTTCTCATTTTTTGCAAAAAATTGAGTTTGTTTGCTTTCAGCCCTGCACTGTTAGGCTTGTGTGTTAGAATATGAATGCTTATGGTTTGAAATTCTATGGTAAAATATTGGCTTGATTGAAGAATTCAAAAGCTAGACTAGTCTTATTGATTATTCATTTTCTTCTGGGCTTGTTGGCTGTGATTGTGAAAGGATTTCTTTTTTGAAAGCTTAGGTGTTAGTGAGCTCTCTTTTCATTTTTGTTATAAATACTAAAAGAAAAACATTTAATTAGTATCTTAATTTCATTTTTTGTTTCCATAGAAGACTTCCTTTTTCATGTTAAAAAGAATTTTTTTTGACTAAGGTTAGGTCATTATCATTAGTGAGAATAAGACATTGGATCTTTGATTGGCCTCACAAGCTTTCAGGTTCTCTGTGATCTTTTGTCTCTTTTACATTAGTACTATCTCGTCAAAATAAAAAATATTGTAGTTTTAAGTTAGATCTATCTATGTTTTAAGAAAAATAAAAAAATAGAGTGCATATGCATATAGTGTGCTTCTTGTTTTTCTTTTAGGACAAGAGACTCTTCCCCCTTTGATTGCTTTCAGAAAAGAGAAATGAGTTTGGAAAGTGTTGCTTGTCTTTGATTTTGATTTGTTCAAGATTTTTGTTTCGAAATTTTTGGTTTTAAAACAAAGGAAAATACTCTCTTTCCCTCTCGTAGGTAGGCATACCACGAATGGTAAAGTGAAATATTTGCATATGCATACTGCATGGTTTTAATTTTTCTATCAAAATTCCATGCATTCACATAACCGTCCACTTTAAAATTAATAGTAGTTATAGGTTAAAATTTACATAGCAATTTTAGTGATAGTTTAGAGACATATTTGGGCGTCGTTAAGAGTAGGATTTGTTGTTACTTGTCTGCATTACATCCCGGGACTCCCATAGTTCTTCCATGTACCATCGATATATCGAACGGCCTTTCATGTACCCTTGAGGTATATAGAAAGGTACTTCACATACTCGATTGTATATCAGAAGGCCCCTTGTGTATGGTTATGCATTAGATAGCACTACTACTGATTTGAGCTCCCACGTACCTTGCGTATATTGGGAGACCCCACTAGGATACCTTGTCCATCTGAGAAAAGCCCTTTCACCATTTTGGTTGGAGCCATACACCAAAAACAACATTCAGGAATATTACTTTGCATGTACCCTTGAGGTATATTGCGAGTGGAAATTTCTTGACAATCCTAGTGAGAGACCCGACTATCTGAACTCCTCCTGTCATTTAAGTTTGATTGTTTGGCCTATAGCTTGAGTAGGGAAATTTTTGGTGTTTTTTCTAGTTTTTTGAGACCCTAGGTTAGATAGGAGCTGTACAAATTAGCTGAGCTAAGACAGTCCAGAAGAGTACAGGGCTTTCCACCTGATTTTATTCCTGTTTCAGGAGAAAATCCAATGGAATCTATCGACCAAGGAGCTTCTACAACCTCCCAAGTGGGAGATAATGTGGTTGCAGAAAACGGAGGACCATATCCTTCACACTCGCCTCCCTTGGTCCAACAACCTTCTCAGTGTAATACTTCCTTCCATTCTCCCATAGAAGTTCATGTTGATGATACTACCCATCCGAATTATGGTCCCAATGCTCCATTTTGGGATACCTCTATCGGATAAGCCATTGCCTCATTTGGCACCCATTTAAACTTTTCTGAAGAAGTTTCTCCATATGAAGAAGAACATAGACAATACCACATAGCAATTCTCAGTGCACAGGAGATTGAAAAGAAAATAGATGACATATTAGGCACACCACCATCACATTCCACAGCTATTCCTGTGGGATATCATTCACTCGGCGATTCTATTAGACCCATTGAATCAATTCTAGATCGCACAGTGACTCCACATAACCCAGGTCAAATTACCAACACCACCACCTCCCATATTATGTATGTTCCCAATCCTCCTAGGTCTTTTGCACTTGGGGCTCAACATTCAATTCATGTTACGTCATTACCTTCTAGTGCCGGGGGTTGCCTACGTTATCTAGCACCAGAATTGTACCTAGTCAAGGACAAACCTATGGTATATATAAATCTATAGTTTATGTCCCTCGGACCCACACTGATGTGGTTAATCCCCCCTCTAGTTTAGGTCATCCCTTGGGGGCACAACCTGTAACCAATCAAACTTCTTGGGGTTATGGTTATATAGAAAATCAAATACCTGCAGGAAACATTAATTATCCACCCAACCCTACATGAATTCCTTATGCTAGAATTCCATATTCTAGTAATACTTTCACGCCATGGGGGGAACCTAACTTGTCCTACATGCCAGTTATGGGGGGGATACCTATACATACTGCGGGAGGTGCCAAAGGACTTCCTTATGGAGTTCTGCCCCCTGAGGGGGCCTAATGGTCCTGGAGGGCCTAGTGGCTTTCCTCCTTATGGTCCTAATGGTCCTGGTGGTCCTGTGGGGCCTGGTGAATTCCCTCCTAATGGCCTTGGAGGGTCTAGTGGCCCTCCTCCTAGTGGTTCTGGAGGCTCTGGAGGTTTACCTACTAGAGTTCCTGGATGGTCTAGTGGTCCCAGTGGTCCTGGTGGTCTTAATGGTCCTGGTGGTCATGGAGGCCCTAGTGGTCCTAACGGTCTTGATCCCAGAAATCAACCCCTTGTGGGAAGATTTTTCGGTAGTTGTAACATCCCCTCAGAACACGACCGAAAAACGTGAAGTGTAAGTAAAAGGCATTGTAAGTATGAAAAATAACTCATCAAAATTATAGATGAAATTTAATACTGCTAGGAGACTGAAAGCGTGTGCGACTAAAAAATGATATTGGGGACGAATCCACTAGGGGGAGGGTTTCAATGAATAGTTTTTAGTGATGATATAAGTCACTTTAGTGACAAACATTGATGGAAGAGCGAATTGTTGGGGTTCTTTGGATGGTATAAAAACACTTAAGGGTTCTCCTCAGTGAAGGTCCCTCTTAAATAGAATGATGGATGGACCAGTATTTTTCTGACACATAGATATTGATGATCAATTTATATTACTACAAGTATAAAACACAGTTAGGTAATGCTGCTAAAATATTATGGAAAATACTATATTTTACTACATTTCTTACAAGGCCAAGTTGATCCATTAATAGTATAAAGAATATATTTTAACAAAAAAATAACTAGTTTATAACCACATATAATATATATATATATGATTTTGAGAAAACTCTTATCCTATGAATTAACTTTAATAACTAATATCATAGTTACTTTTAGTCATAAAGATTAACTTTTGAGGAATGGCTAGTTAATAGTAGAGATGGTCGAATACCATAACTACTTTTAGTTATAAAGATTAACTTTTGAGGAGTGGCTAGTTAATAGAAGAGATGGCCGTATCCTAGTCGTTGGACTTGAGAAAAACACTTGGCATCATGTTCTTGCCATTTGTCTCCCTGACAAACCCGTGGGTTGTTTTTAAAAGAAGGTAGTGCAACGAAAGGAAGGGGGAGAGAGGGGGAAATGATGAGATCTACACTGGAATCCTATTGGATCTGCGCTGGATGCATATCGCGGCATGCTTTTGGGCTGTTATATAATGAGATTTTGGTTCCATTGCTACGGGGGATTTGGACATTGAAATCGATATGGATCTACCTTGCATCCTGAAGAGCCAAAATCGGACGACTCTCTCTTCCAAACCAGCATCCTCCCTACCAGTTGCAGGAGATTAACGATAGTTCAGAATTGTTCATTATGGATCCGTGAATCTGTGCAGTCCATTGCCGATGTATGCATTGAGTAGTATGAGGTATGATCCAATTCTGCATAAGTTTTCCAAATATAATTGATGCATGATTTACGCTCTGTAATGTTTTCCCACTGTATGCGTTGATGCATGCATGACCCAAATTATGCATTTCGATTGCTCAAGTCTGTGTTTTAATTAAATTCAGATCTATCTGTGAGTGTAAACCCTAGTATAGATTATCAAATATGCGAATTCACCTCTGCATTTTTAGTTGGATTCGGGTATGACATATCTGTAATGTATGATTACGTTTTAAATCTTTGCGTGTTGAGTTAAATGCATATCTGTAACAGGTGGTTGCGATTAGAACCTTTGATTTTTTTTTAGAGTCAGATACGTAAGATCCAGGGTATTTGTGTGTCATTTCCCAAAATCCTGCATTAACTGTGGAACAATGTGTATTAAATTTTGATTTCGAACTGAATGTTGTTTTCTTGTGATTTTAGATCTGGAAAGAATTGGAAGTATGCTTTTATTTTATTGCTTGTTTATTATTAATACATTACAGAGTTATACTCTGAAGGCGTTATAAACCTGTTTGTGATTTCAAATTCTGGAAGTGTAGTTTTGATCACCTGCGTTTTAAAACCCTCTTGCCTGCAATGTATCAAGCTATTGAATGGGAGTTCGATCTTTGCGATTTGATTTTGAACTGTATGTTGTTTTCTTGTGATTATAGATCTGGAAAGACTTGGAGGCATGCTTTTATTTTATTGCTTGATTATTATTAAATATATTACAGAGTTATACTATGAAGGCGTTATAAACCTGTTTGTAATTTCAAATTCTGGAAGTTGATCTCCTGAGATGCTTGTATTTTGATGTATATATTTAGATCTGGAAAATATATCAAGCTATCGAATGGAAGTTCGATCACTGCGATTTGGTTTCGGACTGTATGTTGTTTTCTTGTGATTTTAGATCTGGAAAGAATTGGAAGTATGCTTTTATTTTATTGCTTGTTATTAATACATTACATATTTATACTCTGAAGGAGTTATAAACCTGTTTGTGATTTCAAATTCTGGAAGTTGATCTCCTGAGATGCTTGTAATTTGATGTATATATTCAGATCTAGAAAGTGGATCAAGCTTTATCATGGTTAGGCCTTTCCTCGTTTGCATTTTGGGTTAAGGATCTGGATAAAGGTCAATTATTTTTGTAAAGCTGAGGATACTCTCTGTGATTGGATGTGGATCCAATCCATTTACGACCTAAACTTGGAATGGTTCTTCCATAGGGTTTTGATTATCATTAGTTGAAAATAAAGATTTTTTTTAAATTATATATAATATATATATATATATATATATATATGTGTGTGTGTGTGTGTGTGTGTGTGTGTGTGTGTGTGTGTGTGTGTGTGTGTGGTATTATGGATATATATTATGGAGTTTAGACGTGGAGTATATATTTTAAAAAGAGCGGATACTCTCTTTGAATATATAAACATATTAAATTGAGAAGTAACTCCAAAATGTGTATACTAAAATATTTTAGATATTTTATTAAGTGAAAGGATTGGTAAGCCACTTATATTTAGAAGGTTAGAAGATTATTGATAAGGGTGCATTGTTTTTACTAAGTATATGTGTTAATAAAGCATGTATTCCACCCTGCTGTTGTATAGATATGCACCATGTTCATGAACTCCAATATTGATATTGGATAGGGAATTCAATTTTTGCAGTTGTTTTGCATTTGTTTAAATTAACAGAACCGGTGAATCCTATGCAGTGTGTGTAATAGTTTTTGGATTAAAGGTTAATTGGTAATTCTAGCTGGTTAAAACCATGAATTACATTGCAATATTAAGCCCTACCTTAGTGGATTCGTCGCCCAGCTCGGGGGTGGCTTTAGACGGGGAAAACATACGTCGAATGAAGCCTACGGTTGGGTGGAAAGTCGTGTACACACTTTCAGTCGCCTAGGCTAAAGTAACATTAAAGAATTACCGGTAGTGTTAAAATTGGTTATAGAAAATTATTATGTGTGTTACATGTTTTATAGCACTAATACGTAAATTGAGTGTTGGTTGCAGAACTATGGCTAGTTGATGGCAGGTTATTGGAAGACTCTAGAAAGACAGTATAATTTTTCTATTTATAAAGCATTATTTCTTTAATAGTTAAACTTGGTTAGATGAAGTTAATTATCTAGTTCTACTAATTATGCTGAGATTGCAGGATTTCCAGGGTGGGTGCATAAACTATGTCCCGAGGTGCTGAATGACGTCGAGATATCTCTTGAGAGACACCGAGACTCATGCATAGTACCTTGTTATGAGGGAGGTCAGAGTCGATTAAAAGAAAAGGTTTAATGTGAAATAGCTATCCCATTTGAAGGATATCCTAGCATCTCGTATAAAGGTTGTGCGCCATTATAAGATATTTATGTATTAAAGTGATTTGATAAAGCTTAATGTAAAAGGATGAAATAGTTCAATAGTAAACAATTTTCTTTGTTAGCATGTTCAAATGTATATAATGTAACCCTACTAAATGAATGATTCAATGATTCAGATATATCTGATTAAAGGTATAATGTTTGGGTAACAATGAAATTGACAACAATGCTTACAATTACGGGACTAACACAATTGGCTTGTTGCATATAGTTAAAAAAAATAAAATAAAATAAAATAAAATAACCCCATTTGCTCCGAATTTACTAAGGGGATTTTGGGGATGTGACAGTAGTTCTTCCTCACAACAACCTATCTATCAGTCTACCTACGGTCCTACTAGTACTTATATGCCATATCAATATTACTAGTATGTGCAACCTAATTGTCAGTTACCTTTCCTAGCAACTTTGGACTTTCCTAATTTTTCCAAATTGAATAATGACCCCATTCGACATAACCCCTCGTGGCCTCCCATTCCAGTAAAGTTACCTTTGGACATTCCAAAGTTCAATGGCAAGTAGGGAGATGATCTGAAAAACCATGTCATGACATTCCATCTGTGGTGTTCTTCAAACTCCCTTATGGATGATTCAGTTTGTTTAAGACTCTTTCAACACACTTTGACTGGTACAGCCACAAAATGGTACATTGAACTTCTGCAACATTCATTTGTGGATTTTGGCTAATTGGCAACTATATTTCTTACACACTTTCAGCTTCCTATTCATTATGAAATAGGTACTGATCTCTTAAATTCTTTGTGACATAACACCTCCACCCACATATTCGATCATATCCATGAGTGGAGAAGGCGGAGAAGACTTATTAAGGCTCCTATTCTGGATCAGTTATTAGCTGATTGGTTTACTAAATCCTTGTTTACCCCGATTGGCCAATATGTGGCTATGGGAGGTGCCATTACTGAAGAGCAAGCCATTAGTTGAGTCCAGTATCTCGACTTGGTATATTCCCATTCCGGAACTTTGTATGACTTGATTCCTCAATCTCCTCGCCTAAGCACCGATCCTGCAAAGACACCAGCAGAAGTCCCTGTTGATGGGATTGTTGGTTCAATGTAGTCCTTGTCAATAGTAAAACCTACCAAGAAACCCTAGACTACCACCCTTACTCCTTCGACTCCCAAGGTTTCTTCCAAGGCTAGTTCTATTAAGAGTATTCAAACCTCCAGCAATAATAAAAAGAAAGGTAAAAGTAAAAATAAAAAACCTAGAAACCAACAGCAGAATCCAAAACCAACCACCAATGATAACGATAAAGGGAAAATAAAAGAAAAATATCCATGTCTGCTATGCGGAGGTGACCATTTCACGAAAGAGTGTCCTCGCTGGGACAAAATCACCCAATTTTTGAAAACAAATTCTGCACCTGTAGTTCTCACAGATTCTTTTCCCTCTCAACAACAACTGATAGACCAAATGTATAATCATGGAAACTCTAGTTTGTCAGAGGAAATTTGCATGATTTCCTCAGATACCATTAGTTTGCAAACTCAAAGTCAAAATTACGACAAACGCACAGACAACAAAGAAGAAAATTCTTCTTTAGGGAAAGCTCCATCTACTGGTTCTCTTGATTCCTCATCTACTGCCCCCCTAACCATCGAGAAGCCTACTCTCGATATGGTTTTGCATCCACCCAAGAGTACTCTTAGGAAGGCTTTGTTTAACCCTAATTCCCGAGCTGCTCAATTTTTTAATGTATCTGAAGATCTCTCTCAGGCATCATGCCCAATGTCTACCTTGGAAGTGCTCCAAAGTTGTCTTACACAATGCAAAAACCTATTAACTACATTAGGAGATTTAGACCCAGACAATACTAATTTGATTCATTTCAATGTTGAGAACTATAAGTCTACTCTACCTGAAAAACTTGCTTTCCAAATCATCACGAAAGTAGTCGAAAAGAAATTGTTTAGGACTCTCTTAGACGAAGGAGCTTCAACTTCGGTTTTGTCCCTATCTTGTTGGAAAGCTATCGGATCTCCCAAGCTTGTAACATCACCTACGACTTTGAAATCCTTTGATGGATGAGGTTTCCAGCCCCACGGTCTCATATCAACCCTTGTAGTCGAGCTTGGGGGAAAAACTATTTCTATTCAGGTAGAAGTAGTGGACTCACCACTAGATTACAACCTCCTTTTAGGAAGAAATTGGTTTTACGCCATGACTACTGTCGCTTCAACATTATTTCAAATAGTCCAATTTCCACATCTAGGGATAATTGTTACCATTGATCTACTTGATTTCTGTGCACCGGATGTTACTACCTCTACAGCTAATAACATCCCTATGTTAGGCCAGTCCCCTCCTCCTTACCAGTCGATTGGGGTAGGCATGTTGAAGGATTCATACCTTATGGGGATTTTTCCATCCACTCCTCCTAACACAGACACAACGACAATAAAAATGATTGCGTCTTTTGATTCTGAGCCCATGGGTAAACAAATTGTTGAGTCCACATGAATAAATGTACAACATCATTCAAACCCTTTCCGATGATCAGGCTGATGAACTTCATCTGGTGACTTCGGACCGTTACCACCTACCCTAATGGTTAGAACCATCTCTTCCTATTCTGGATTATCTCTCTAAGACTTTTCCTTTTGACAATTCCATTATGGAGATCATGAATACAAATGAACCTATCTGGGAGGATCACCATCATAGATCCTCATTCCTCCCGAACACCAGTTCGGTAGACCACGACTTTGCATCCCTTGTTTCCACTGATATTGTCAACGCACATCAAAGTCCTATATTGTTGCAAGACACAGATTTTGAAGGAAACCTATGCAACATTACTCAGACAAATCCGATTGACATATCAGCCAAGCTTGGTACCATCAAGCATGTTCATGTTGGGAAGAATTGCTCGGTAGACGAATCTAAAGCATACAAGGCACTTTTCAAATAATTCTGTGATATTTTTTCCTAGTCTTATGAAGAAATGTCGGGGATAGACCCATCCATTGTTGTCCATGAAATTAAAACCTATCCCACAGCTAAACCTGTCAGGAAAAAACTTAAGGCAAGTCCGTCCACAAAAGGCCACAACTATTAAAGCTGAAATAGAGAAACTTCTCAAAGCTGGGTTTATTTATCCCATACCCCTGATAGAATGGGTATTGAATGTTGTCCCTATCAATAAAAAGCAGGGCACCATTAGAGTCTATATCGATTTTAGAGACTTGAATAAAGCTTTTCCCAAGGATAACTTTCCTACTCCACATAACGATCAGATTATCGACAACTGTGCTGAAAGTGTCATTTTCTCATTCATGGATGCCTTTTCTAGCTATAATAAGATTGAGATATTACCCATCGATCAGCACAATATGGCATTCATTTACCCATGGCGAACCTTTGCATATAGGAAGTTACCATTTGGCGTAAAAAATGCTGGATCCACTTTCCAGCATGCGATGTCCTATGTGTTTCATGATATTAAACATATTGTTGAACCTTACCTTGACAACCTCCCTTCTCATTCACAACGGCAAGAGGACCACCTTAGTCATCTTAGAGATATTTTACTGAGATGCCGTCATTATAATATATGGCTCAATTCACATAAATGTGTTTTCTGCATTGAGACAGGATGCCTGTTAGGTTTTTTGCTCTCTAAGGATGACATCTAGATATACCCATTGAAAAATTCTGCCAGTTTAGCTCTACCAACCCCAACCAATCTTCTCGAACTCCAAAGTTTGCAAGGGAAGGAAAACTTCCTCCATTGTTTCGTGTGCAATTTTGCAAAGAAAACATGCGGTTATATGTGTCTACTTAAGAACGACACTCCATTCTTTTGGGATGACCAATCCCAATGCGCCTTTGATAATCTCAAACATGCTCTGACTCATTCACCTGTGATACACCCCCCAGATTATTCAAAGGACTTTCTATTATATATTGTTGCCTCCACTACTACCATCTCTATGGTTTTGGTGTAGGAAAATGTTGACGGTCAAGAGCACGTGATTTACTATGCTAGGAAGAATCTTATGGATTCTGAAACCTGATATTCACGTGTGGAAAAGTTAGCATTGGCCACGGTCATTGTTGTTCAAAAATTTCATCAGTACATTCTGCTCCACACTACGACTGTATTGGCAGAACAGAACCCTATGTATTACATCCTAACTCGTCAGGTGCTCGAGGGCAAGTAATCCCAATGGATAGTCATACTACATGAGTTTGATTTGGAATTTGCCAAAGCCACATCAAAGAAATCCTTGGTCTTTTCCGAGCTCATGTGTGCTCTTCCCTGTGCTTCGATGGAATCTGAGCCCAGTGATTCATTTCCGAATGAATTCCTATTTCTGATAAGCACTACTAATCCATGGTATGGAGATCTGCTTATTTATCTCCAAACACAAAGATTTCAGCCAAATCTATCCCATGATGATCACCACCATATCCGTCGCCACGCAAAATACTACCTCATCTTGAATGACACCTTGTATAGATGTGGGATCGATTCTGTTCTCTGGTGATGCCTCACCCATGAGGAATCTGAACAAGTGTTGCATGATTGCCACTCTGGAGAGTGTGGCGGTCATTTATTTGGGATGGATACAACCCAGAAAATCCTTTACGCTGGCTATTTCTGGCCTTCATCCTTTAAATAATGTCACGAGGCTGTTAAGAAATGCCCACCTTGTCAACATTTTTATCCAAAAAGTGCACTCATCATGCTTCGCTACACCCTGCCATTACCACTGGCCCATTTTACAAATGAGGGATTGATTATATGCATTGTAATACTACCTCAGTTGGGGGGCATGGTTACATCATCGTAGCTATTGACTATTTTACAAAGTGGGCTGATGTCGTGCCTACATATGTATAAGATGGTAAGATTGTCGCTCTTTTCCTATTCAATCATGTCATAGCTAGATTCTGATTCCTGCAGTCCATAGTTACTGATTGTAATCAAATGATGGAGGAAGTAAGTGCCAAGCTAGGTTTTCACCATGAAAACTCTACGCTATATTACCTGGAAGATAATGGTTAGGTAGAGTCCATTAACAAAGTTTTGAAAATTATGCTTCGTCGGATGGTTGGAGACCATAAATCCAAATGGAACCATATCCTTTTCTCCACTCTTTGGGCTTACAGGACTTCGGTGAAAATAGCTACTGGTTTCACACATTTCCAACTTGTCTATGGACTCGAATATGTCTTGCCGATTCAATGTCAGATTCCATCCTTGAAACTTGTCGTCGAACTCCTCCCAAACACTTCCGCAAAGGAAGAGAGATTTTTGTACTTGAACAAACTTGACAAAATTAGGAGAGATGCTACCTTGGCTAATGAGGCAGATAAGAAACATGTCAAGGAGCAGTATGATAAATCTTTCCAACCTCGTTCCTTTAACGAGGGTGACATATTTTTGACTTATGATAAGAGATATGACAAACTAGGGAAAGGAAAGTTCGAGTCCATGTGGTACGTTCCTTTCGTCATTTCTAAAGTTTTAGAGAAATGAGCCTACAAGTTTGTAGATTACGATGGAATCCCTTTAGGGAAACCTCACAATGGGTTGTACCTGAAGAGGTACTATGCCTAGATCTCTCTCTGATAGTATCTTGTATATATGTATATTGCTTGACTTTCAGTGTGATTTAAGTATTTTCAATATGGTTTTAAGTTTAGTGTTCGTATCTGCTTATACCATGTTTTGGTCATGCAGAGTAGATGTATTTCTATGGATTCATTGATGGTGCTTGCCACCACACCTTGAATCTTGCCTCATTTGCTTGGGTTCTCTATTCCCCAGCATATGATTTGGTCAATTCAAAAGCGCTGTGTATTGGTCCCGCTACCAACAATATTGTCGAGTATCGAGCAGTCATAGGTCTTCTAACTGAAGCTGCCTCCCAATATGTTCACAATTTGGTAGTCTTGATGGACTCACAACTTGTGGTTTGTCATCTAAACCATGTTTATACGATTAGGAACCTTGTGCTTCTCCGCCTCTTCTAGAGAGTACGCTTGTTAGAAAGGTCATTTGAAACTATCACCTATAGGAATATCCCTAGGGAACATAATGTAGTTCTTGACTCATTAGCTAATTACATCCTAGATTGGCATATTTCCCATTCATGAAATGAAAATCAAACCTGGTTCATTGTAAATAAAAAATTAAAGACACATAAAACTCATGTAAAATACATTCACCATTTGAGACATATAAACACCAAGTAAAAGTCTGTATATATATATATATATATATATATGAACATGTTTTACAAAAAATACGTCACGAGACCTCATCTAAAGCATGTAGGCTTTCAGGTAAAAATCACCATACAAAATCTTGAAGCTATCAGCTTTCAGTGGATACATCATGAATACATCGTCTAGTGATGCTCGTGGTAGCACATCACTGCTTGGGCTACTCTACGTAGTAGTTTTATAAACCAACTTAGTACTCCCACTGTAGGTCTCTAATACCTCAGAGGGAGGTCATCAATGGAAGCATCAGGAATGTCTACGGTCAACCTCTCTAGGTTTTCCTCTAACTCTCCAATCACATCATCACCCTGCGGTACAAAATAGGCTCCATCTCATCTATCCAAGGGGGAAGCTCCCCCCAGGTCATCCTGATTTGACGTCTGCATGAAAATATTCAAGTCTCGTTACTTAACATAAAAAATATAAAAACATCAAAAACATAAAAACACTATTTCCTTTTTAGAGTCTTTTGCTTCTTACCGATGTCACCCCAATATCCACCAGGTGGGAGTGGTAGGTCAGGGTCACTGTTGAAGTCAGTGCCTGCATATGCATAATCCTCCACCATGAGGATCTGATCTCTCAGCCATCGAAATAATGGGTCACCAAACTTCTCCTTTTCCCTACCCTCTCCAATACTGGCAATAATTTGGACCCACCTCCGCATGCGAGGGTCCCGTGCACTTAGCTCTGTAAAGACCACCTGGGGTCTCATCTATGGAACCTGATCAAAGAAGAAGCAGGATAGAATGGAACCAAAACCAAATTACTTCAGTTACCCCTGCCGACACTTGGTCAACTGATCCTTAAATATCGGAAGCAGGGCTTCTTCCCAGTTAAATACTGTAGGCGCCATGGCCTCTATGGTATAGAGCATATGTGCTCTAGACGCTTAGTGCACTCCTTTGCTTCCCACCACTCTCTGCATGGTAAATAATATAGTTTGTAGATGTCCATCCATCACTGCTTTTATGGGGATTTTCTTCCCCGATGTCCTTGTCCCAGGGATACAGTGACAGTCTATCAACTCTTGTGTAGTGATGTCCCCTCCATCGGAACCAGTCAGCGAGATGGGAGCACCCTGTCTTAAAAAGACAGTAAGGAATTAGATGTCCTCTACCTCAACTGTCAAAATATGAGCACCAACCTCAACATTTTATTGCTCTGGATTCCACATCCAGAGTATATTCTCTAGTAATTGCTCATGCGATACCATACTGGGCGTGCAAAATATATTTAAGAGTCTGCGGCCTCTCAATGCGGCTATGCAACCCGCATTCCGTTCGAAAAAGGCGTCATCATTATCATGCTGTCTCTATTTCCATATGACCAATTTTTATTAGCAAGAACCTGCCAAAAATAATCACAAGACCCATTAGAATAATTCTTAATCATCAATATCAAATGAAATGAACTAGTTTTTCTTGTGTGATTATTTTTACTTCTTCATGGTCGGCACCTCCTGTGCCCCGTTGAAGATAGGAGGTGGCACCGCCTGTGTGTTGTGTTTTCGGTGTGGTTCTAGCGAGGTACCATGTATCCTGCAAGGGATAAGAGTGGTGCCCACTCCCATGATTTTAGGGCTTTCCATACAAGCTCAAAACACCATTAAAAGTAAAAATTGAAGACATAAGATGAAAGAGTAGGGTCTAGGCTATTACCTGGAACTAACGGTGCTCGAATCCGACGATGGAAACTCTCGATATCAGTAACTAAAAATATGGCTCGGAAAGTGTTCCAAATGCTCTCCACTATGGGTAAATAGTAAAATGTTTTGATTCTTCACTATTTACATGAATTTTATACACATTTTTGGGTTTGACATGTTATAGTTTTGGTTTTAAATCGCTTATTACTCAAAATCTATTAGTCTGTTGTGCCCCTACTCAACAGCCTTAAAAAACATTATTTCATCAAACAAAATTGTATTTTGTTTTGATGAAATGTTTAAATTTCATATAGCATGACTAAAGCATTGACAGTTACTGAAATGGTGACATTCCAAAAGCTACTGAAACAATGAAATTAAATATTTTTTTAAGAAAACCTTTGCGAACTATGGATTAGTTGACAAAATCACTACTTTGAAATTATTATTTTGAGTGGATTTGCATTGAAAATCAAGGGATAAGTGTTAATAATTTATCATAACCTACTCTTGAAATCTTATCCTAATATTTATCATTTGATGTGATTTTATCGTAAATATTGCTAAGGTTTTGAAATTGGAAGATTGATTATTGTATTTTTGGCATCTTATCAAAGATCATTCGAATTATATTTCCAAGGCTTTTGTTCAATCTAAGAATTACGCATAACACCACCTTATTATTTAATCTTGATTTTTATAATGGTCCTCATATGTCATCTTTATTATTGCATGTAGAGGTCGAGGTTAATACTATGGGTTATGGGATTTGTATTTCACATAGCATGTCTCCCATTTCTGAAGGTTGAAACTATTATACAGTAAGGTTGATATGTTATTGCTGGAGGATGCCCCTAGTGTCCAAGCTGATATCTCCACAACTTTTCTCAATTCCAAACCTTTATAACTTTATTGATCACATGATCATATTGACAAAATCAGATTAATTATCTAAATACTCAATTTGTTATACATCTTAAAAGATACAAGTGAAGGTAGCATACTTTTCCTTTTTATTGAAGATTATTGTCTGATTTATCCACCGGTTATTTGAATAACGCCATGTTGTGGTTATCAATGAAGGTTAAAAGGGTTATCATTTTAATGGAAATATTTGTGGATTTTGTTTTATCCACAACGGGATCCTCATATTAAACCAGCCATCTGTTCTCCGATATTGTAGAGATTTGAAAAATGCCAACACATATGGATAACAAAAGTAGATCGACAGTCATGCTTCTTGGTTTAGTTGCACTTTTGTTGGCTTTCTAATCTGAACTTTCGGATTTAAATTTTTTTTTTTGTAGGTTGTTTTGCCAGTTGGGAGCTGAAAATCTAAAATTTAGAAGACATCGTGATCACAACCTAAGAATGATCCCACCAAATCGCCATGATACTGAGTTGTTTGGAAATGTTCCATTAATTTGAAGGTTTTACTTAGGGCGTGATATTATCCTGGATTGTTGAAAAGAGATTTGTTACCAAAGGGGAGATTATTTGCAGGTGTGTTGTTTAGATTATTTACGGCATTGTTTTCATCTAGTGAAGATAAATGGGATAAAAGAACGTCCAGACATAACTGCAATCAGTCACGGAAGTGAAGAAGAATTTTCTATAATTGAGTGAATATTGTGATAGAGGAATGGGTGATCATATTATTTTACTACTTCAAACAAAAATATAAATTCCCAGGATTGAAGCATTTTACGTCATCACATGGCGTGGAGAGCTAAATTGAGTTAATTAAACGAAGGGTACCAGACCATAGATTTACCATGACTTCGCCAGAACAGAGGGGAAGATATGTTGTCTATCTTTTTGTTTTCTTCTTCTTTTTCTAGATAAATTTATGATTGCCTTTCTAATTTACATATGTAATATTTTGATTGATTGACATTAAGAATATTTTTTAATTCTTATTTGTTTATTGCAGGGCTGTTGGTTCTACGGAGTAAAGCGTGGTTGATTTTACCTTGATCTGAGCACACATCATCCTAACTAGCTGACGGAAATGTAGAATTTCTGATGCAGTTGGAGAAAATAATGGATATCTAGGAGAGACCAGAATCATGGAAAGCGTAATAGAGAGTTCGTTGAAGAAGAGGAATGCCGGGAATAAGCAGATGGACGAAATTGCGTTTTCAACTGACAGGCATTTTTCTGGGCTACATTGTGAGCAAATGGAGACAGATCTAAAAAATCTGCCACATGGGTTTTCTCCAGAATGGGCCCATTTATCTATAATCAGGTGGATTTCTCCAGAAAGTGATGTATTTTAGGAGATTTCTAGGATCCTCTGAACGCGATTTTTGTAGTTGCGGCTGACAGAGAAATTGATATTTCCATAAATTCACCAGTGCTAAGCTCAATTTGGTTTACATTGCTTCTGACTTTTGTTTTATTTAAGCAGAAGAAGAATTTGATTGAGAGGGGGGGCGCTCAACTGAGAGATTGCTCTTTCAGATCAAAACGCTGCTGCCAGGAATTAGTTTGGGAATGCTCAACAGGATTGAAGAATTTCTTTTTCACTGTTCAAAGAGCAGACCAAGAGATGGAGCTAGGGGGTCGATAGTTTGGGAGAAACAGAAGACAAGACTACTGTTTGATTTCCCTGTGACTCAAGACAGTTTGCTGTCAGTCGTTACAGATTGTTAAACTGGTGATACATATATATATGTTTACAGTATTTTTACTTTGTATATGTGTGTATTGTATCGCTTGGTCTTGTTGTTTATTTTTTCCATATTATTAATGTTTGCTATGATCTCTTTTAAGAATTATGCAAATGTACGTTATATAATTGTCGACTTATACTGTTTTCGATTTACTAATGATTGACATCATATCATATGTGGTATATGCGCCTACTGTATGATCTTGTTAATTTCAGAATTTCTTTTGAATACTTTCAGGATTATTAATGCAATAGTTTCATTGGTAGATTTGATATCAAGTTAAATATTCTCTTCACTCCCGATCGGGATAAGACCAAGAACAGATTAATAGTTGTTTCTTGTAAATTATTTTATGAAAAACAACGATTGAATCAGATGTTTATATTCATATCACATTCAAGTTATTTTCTGATTTTTGTAATTAATGTATATTTGTTAATAATGCAATTTTGTAACTCATTTAACATGTTAATATTTGATTAGCTTTTGATTATTATATTATAAGTTAAGTTAATTGAATAGATTTAGTTCATAGATTATTTTAATTATATTACTAATTCATTAGTAATCAGATTAACTAGTTTAATTTGTACATTCATTAACTAGTTTAATTTGTACATTCGTAGGTATTTGGTAGATTTAATTAACCAGAACAATAGATTTAGTTTTATTTATAGACTTGCAGGCTAACAGAGCCTTTAAAACTGTCGGGAACAACCATCCCAAACAGCTTGGAACTTGCTTTAAGGATCCCGGTCTGGGTTGTCTTCCCCCCGTTACGCGCATAGTCACTTATGCCCGTCAACAATGGCGCTAGAAGGAGGGCTTGATCAGCAAGAAGGACATTTTGAGTTGTTTGATTTTTGAGTTCATTTATTTTTTATTTTTACTATGAAATGGCTGATATTACTGATTTAGATCATGCTTTCAGCTTTCATACATCTGGCGAAAGCTTTTCTCCAGAGATGTCTAATTTCTTGCAAAGACTGAGCTTCAATGGAGAAGGTAAGATTGCTGCCTCTCATCAACTTTCGGTATTTAATTATTTTTGTGATTGTATAGATCTATTCGATGAGGTTGAGAAATGCAGGCTTTTTGCAGCTACTTTCACAGGAAGAATTCTGATTTGGTTTAAGTTCTTGCCAGCAAGATCCATTCATTCATGGGAACATTTCATGAAGTTATTTCTTAAAGCTCATGAGGATTATAGCTATATTAAACTTGGATTTGAGTTAGAAAATATTCGTAGACATAAAGATGAATCTCTTGATGATTTCTTTTCCATATTCATGTTAATATGTTGCAGGTTTCATGAAAAACATCAGCTCTCTGAAAAAGAAAAAATGGATTGGTTTCTCCATCTTATATCTCTCTCTGGCTTTCATGATTTAGAAGAGAATGAAAATTCTGCAATAGATAACATGCATGTTAGTTCATTAGTTGAAGATGATTTAGAATCTATTCTTTTTCATTACACTACTGAAAATGAAATTATTGAAAATGGACAAATCATAGAAATTTATGACATGCAAATTCAAGAACAAGAGAAAAAGGATGAGGATTCAACTTTTACATTAAGCGATAATTTCGAAACTCTTGTTGTTCACAAGACAATGGAAGATAAACCAAAAATTCTTAATTCTTCGATTGAATATGCTAGTGATGATATAATTTCATTATCTTCCTTTCATAATGAGTTAGTTCCTTTCATTTCTTCACAAAATTCATTAGATCAGAGTTTTACTAATGATGCGTCTGTTAAAGTAGTCAATGACACAAATTATAGCAACAGAGAAGCATTTACCTTTTTATACTCTGAATCTTACTACTCTTTGTATCCTGATGTTTTTGCTGATCATAGACTCCATTTTAATGTTAATGATTTTCTAAGGAATACTTCATTACGGTCAGATTTTGATAAGATACAAGGAAATACATTTTTTGAAGATGAAAGATATTTTGAGATCCATTCTGATTTATTTCAAATTTGTCATGAAGAAGATCATAATTTTTCTACTATTGTTACTCATCAGACTTATGCATGTTCATCCATTTTATCTTTTGTCAGTAAGGATTATGATTCAATTTGTATTATTGAAAGGGATGCACAATTTATTCATGATGTATTGAACATTAATTTTCTTCATTGCAACATGATAATCATATCTGAAAATAATGTCATCAATTTTAATCTTCACGTTAAAAGACACAATGACGTATTTGATTTCCAAATAATACCCAAATCTCATTTTGTTCTTTTTGAATTTAGTCATGATGGTGTTGTGTTAAAAGATACATTTTTTATTGATCCTTTTTCACAAATTGTGAATCATACTTTTGATAAGATTCTTTGTAGTCATGATTTTCATGAGAAATCTATCTTCTTCCGACTTGATTTTTATGATCTGATTTATACATGGTGGGAGGAACCATTTATTAAAAGGTTTCCGTGTCAACTTTTATGCTTTATACATACAAAATTTGATTTAGTTTCTTTTCTTCATTTTGAATTATTTCGATTTCCAATGCTTATACATGACTTGTTTTCTCTGGAAGGTTTTAAGCTACGCGAATGGCTTCATTGGAAATTTTCATTTACTTAGTTTGTATATATTTTATTTTATTAGTTTATGTTAGGTTTAGAATGATTTATGTTTGTTTACATTTGAATAAATGCATATATATGGAGTTGCGACAACATCATTTTAAGAATGAGATGACGACATCATTATCAGGGAAGCAGTTCTTTACTTCTTCTCATTTTTTTTTTTTTAATCTTCTCATTTAAAGAAAGAACCTTTCATCTTTTTATAGTTGCATACTCATTACGATTTATTTTGTTACTTTGATTTCTGAATAAAACACATTATATTAATATCCCATCAATTATTAAAAAACAACTTTGACTAAATTGAAAGATTTAAAAACAAAATAGGGACAAAAAACTTTAAAACATCTTAATCTATTTTAATCTCTCATTTTCTTTGCTGGTAGTTAGTCATATGTTGTTAAACCTAATTTCCATTTGATGAGATCTTGATTTAACTCGTGTGTTATGTGTGTATGATTTATTTTTAAAATTTTGTTTTCTTTACTAAGAGTTTTCTCGTAGACTTTGAAATTCTTTGTTTTTGTAATCTGCTCGAATAAAACTCATGTATATATTATTTTGTTTTTTCTTTTGATTTTTGTTGTTCTTTTGAATTTTCAAAACCAGGAGAAATGATTGAGATCTGGGAATGTTTTTCTATCATAAACATGGAATCTGATTATATAAAACATGAAGAAAGCGAGACTTTTAGAAATCTGTTCTTTTCTCAAAAATAAAAGAAAAAGAAATTGAACTGTTGCAAACAAAACTACTAGACGAAAAATTTCACTGTATTTTGTTTCTTTTATCATTATCCTCAAATTTTTGGATTTAATGGATATCGAATTCATTATTACTAGGAATTCTATTACTTATTTAGAAATCAGTTCTAGGAAAGCAGTTGCAATTTAATAATAAAATCAGTTATCTATAGATCCTTTATGCTATCTTACTTGTAAAGAGTTTCGTATTACGTTCCCCCATTATAAACATGCAAATCTCTTGTAGAAGAGCACTTAAATGTTGAGTATGAAACCTTCTTTAAACTTATTAGCTTGGGATATAAGCCGTTTGGTAGAATGGGTTAAAAGACGTACCCTTTCGAGGCTATGGATGCCTGCGGGTAGGAGGGCTCCGTCTGTGGTATACTTGGATTCCAAATCCTAAATTGTTATATACACAAAAATCTATAAGAATCCGAGGTCATCCCACACTCGTGAAGAGGTTCCAATGCAGCTTACCCATTAATAAATTGAGAAGTTCTAAATATTCATGTTTTATCTTATCTTGGGACTAGAATGGTAGGATGTATGGTTAAAAGTCAACCCTTTCGAAGCTATGGACACTTCCGGGGAGGGTCATGACTGTAGTATTGGGTTCATATCTTAAAAAACTGGTCAAATTTCAAAATTGCGTTGTATTTTCAAGGACTAATTTCTTTTGGAGTCTTATGTTTTCTGAAAAAACTTAAAATTGGTATCATTTTTGAAGGTAATCTCTGTATAATGATAAAAGAATTGAATCTGGTATTAGTTTGAAATCTAGTCTTATCACAAGGCACAGTTCTTTTATCTTCAGGAAAATGCTAATCTGAGTTAAAGAAAAAATTTCTTATCTTGCTACAAACACAAGTCAGATTTCATTTTTTGGCAGAGATAATTGTTTCACCCAGTCAGTCGCCATCTGTTGTGCCCCTACTCAACAGCCTTAAAAAACATTATTTCATCAAACAAAATTGTATTTTGTTTTGATGAAATGTTTGAATTTCATATAACATGACTAAAGAATTGACAGTTACTGAAATGGTGACACTCCAGAAGCTACTGAAACAATGAAATTAAATGTTTTTTTAAGATAACCTTTGCGAACTATGGATTAGTTGACAAAATCACTACTTTGAAATTATTATTTTGAGTGGATTTGCATTGAAAATCAAGGGATAAGTGTTAATAATTTATCATAACCTACTATTGAAATATGATCCTAATATTTATCATTTGATGTGATTTTATGGTAAATATTGCTAAGGTTTTGAAATTGGAAGATTGATTATTGTATTTTTGGCATCTTATCAAAGATCATTCGAATTATATTTCCAAGGCTTTTGTTCAATCTAAGAATTACGCATAACACGACCTTATTATTTAATCTTGATCTTTATAATGGTCCTCATATGTCATCTTTATTATTGCATGTAGAGGTCGAGGTTAATACTACGGGTTATGGGATTTGTATTTCACATAGCATGTCTCCCATTTCTGAAGGTTGAAACTATTATACAGTAAGGTTGATATGTTATTGCTCGAGGATGCTCCTAGTGTCCAAGCTGATATGTCCACAACTTTTCTCAATTCCAAACCTTTATAACTTTATTGATCACATGATCATATTGACAAAATCAGATTAATTATCTAAATACTCAATTTGTTATACATCTTAAAATATACAAGTGAAGGTTTAAGAATGAGCATACTTTTCCTTTTTATTGAAGATTATTGTCTGATTTATCCACCGGTTATTTGAATAACGCCATGTTGTGGTTATCAATGAATGTTAAAAGGGTTATCATTTTAATGGAAATATTTGTGGATTTTGTTTTATCCACAACGGGATCCTCATATTAAGCCATCCATCTGTTCTCCGATATTGTAGAGATTTGAAAAATGCCAACACATATGGATAACAAAAGTAGATCGACAGTCATGCTTCTTGGTTTAGTTGCACTTTTGTTGGCTTTCTAATCTGAACTTTCGGATTTAAATTTTTTTTTTTGTAGGTTGTTTTGCCAGTTGGGAGCTGAAAATCTAAAATTTAGAAGACATCGTGATCACAACCTAAGAATGATCCCACCAAATCGCCATGATACTGAGTTGTTTGGAAATGTTCCATTAATTTAAAAGTTTTACTGAGGGCGTTATATTATCCTGGATTGTTGAAAAGAGATTTGTTACCAAAGGGGAGATTATTTGCGGGTGTGTTGTTTAGATTTTTTACGGCATTGTTTTCATCTAGTCAAGATAAATGGGATAAAAGAACGTCCAGACATAACTGCAATCAGTCACGGAAGTGAAGAAGAATTTTCTAGAATTGAGTGAATATTGTGATAGAGGAATGGGTGATCATATTATTTTACTACTTCAAACAAAAATATAAATTCCCAGGATTTAAGCATTTTACGTCATCACATGGCATGGAGAGCTAAATTGAGTTAATTAAACGAAGGGTACCATACCATAGATTTACCATGACTTCGCCAGAACAGAGGGGAAGATATGTTGTCTATCTTTTCGTTTTCTTCTTCTTTTTCCAGATAAATTTATGATTGTTCTTTTTCCAGATAAATTTATGATTGCCTTTCTAATTTACATATGTAATATTTTGATTGATTGACATTAAGAAGATTTTTTAATTCTTATTTGTTTATTGCAGGGCTGTTGGTTCTACGGAGTAAAGCGTGGTTTATTTTACCTTGATCTAAGCACACATCATCCTAACTAGCCGACGGAAATGTAGAATTTCTGATGCAGTTGGAGAAAATAATGGATATCGAGGAGAGACCAGAATCATGGAAAGCGTAATAGAGAGTTCGTTGAAGAAGAGGAATGCTGGGAATAAGGAGATGGACGAAATCGCGTTTTCAACTGATAGGCATTTTTCTGGGCTGCATTGTTAGCAAATGGAGACAGATCTAAAAAATCTGCCACATGGGTTTTCTCCAGAATGGGCCCATTTATCTTCATTTAGGCGGATTTCTCCAGAAAGTGATGGATTTTAGGAGATTTCTAGGATCCTCTGAATGCAATTTTTGTAGTTGCGGCTGACAGAGAAATTGATATTTCCAGAAATTCGCCAGTGCTAAGCTCAATTTGGTTTACATTGCTTCTGACTTTTGGTTTATTTAAGCACAAGAAGAATTTGATTCAGAGGGGGGGCGCTCAACTGAGAGATTTCTCTTTCAGATCAAAACGCTGCTGCCAGGAATTAGTTTGGGAATGCTCAACAGTATTGAAGAATTTCTTTTTCACTGTTCAAAGAGCAGACCAAGAGATGGAGCTAGGGGGTCGATAGTTTGGGAGAAACAGAAGACAAGACTACTGTTTGATTTCCCTGTGACTCAAGACAGTTTGCTGTCAGCCGTTACAGATTGTTAAACTGGTGATACATATATATATGTTTACAGTGTTTTTACTTTGTATATGTGTGTATTGTATCGCTTGGTCTTGTTGTTTATTTTTTCCATATTATTAATGTTTTCTATGATCTCTTTTAATAATTATGCAAATGTACGTTATATAATTGTCGACTTATACTGATTTCGATTTACTAATGTTTGACATCATATCATATGTGGTATATGCGCCTACTGTATGATCTTGTTAATTTCAGAATTTCTTTTGAATACTTTCAGGATTATAAATGCAATAGTTTCATTGGTAGATTTGATATCAAGTTAAATATTCTCTTCACTCCCGATCGGGATAAGACCAAGAATAGATTAATAGTTGTTTCTTGTAAATTATTTTATGAAAAACAGCCATTGAATCAGATGTTTATATTCATATCACATTTTTCTAATTAATGTATATTTGTTAATAATGCAATTTTGTAACTCATTTAACATGTTAATATTTGATTAACTTTTGATTATTATATTATAAGTTAAGTTAATTGAATAGATTTAGTTCATAGATTATTTTAATTATATTACTAATTCATTAGTAATCAGATTAACTAGTTTAATTTGTACATTCGCAGGTATTTGGTAGATTTAATTAACCAGAACATTAGCTTTAGTTTTATTTATAGACTTGCAGGCTAACAGAGCCTTTAAAACTGTCGGGAACAACCATCCCAAATAGCTTGGAACCTGCTTTAAGGATCCCGGTCTGGGTTGTATTCCCCCCGTTACGCGCATAGTCACTTATGCCCGTCAACAATGGCGCTAGAAGGAGGGCCTGATCAGCAAGAAGGACATTTTGAGTTGTTTGATTTTTGAGTTCATTTATTTTTTATTTTTACTATGAAATGGCTGATATTACTGATTTAGATCATGCTTTCAGCTTTCATACATCTGGCGAAATCTTTTGTCCAGAGATGTCTAATTTCTTGCAAAGACTGAGCTTCAATGGAGAAGGTAAGATTTCTGCCTCTCATCAACTTTCGGTATTTAATTATTTTTGTGATTG
>LPNX010849996.1:11428-23155 GCA_001517045.1 Pseudotsuga menziesii | reverse complement strand
GGTTTGTTTATAAAGTTAGAACTTATTCCCGTATGGATTCTTGAGCATGGTCATTACAAATCGATGAGTGCATTTTGGGAATTACTTAGTTTCTGGGTCTTATAAACATAGATGCGATTTACAGGTAGTAATCCGAGAATGGTTTGGGTAGTATAAAACCCCTTCCATAGCCTGATAACGGAAATAAATATATATTGTAAATGCTCTCAGAGGGAGGGAGTTTATGGCAATTATGTGATTGCTGATTGTAACTTCTAATGAAGGTATTTGTAAATGCTCTCAGAGGAAGAGAGTTTACAGCAATTATGATATTGCGGATTGTAACTTTTAAATGAATCTAATGTCACCAGATGTGACACCCTTTTGGTGGACGTAACCCCAAGGTTTGGGTGAACCACATACATCTTTGTTTTGTCTTATTTTCATGTGTCTAAATGCTTCCTTTTACCTTTCCCATGTATGTTTTATGTATCTATGATAGATGAATGGATGAATGTTTGTAACGATATGCCTTTGGTGTGATTGGAAGTGCTTCTCAGTATGATTCATTACTTAGAAAATAAGCAGTGAGAAATCTGTTACTTTTAGTCGAAAACGGCAGTGTTTTGTCTAATAAGTATATGTATTCTTGTCTTCCACAATAAACATACATCTTATATAGGAATTGAATCGGATATGTAATGCCATGTAAGAATTAAAGTATGTTACAATCTTCCAAAAAGATAAATGCAAGGAAAGTTATTCCCCCATGTACAATGTTTGCTTTACATGTGTTTGAAGAATTACGAGATTGATGCATATTATGTTTTAGCAGTAACTATTAAAATGGTTAGCTCTTTAAAGGTTTAGACAAGCCATCCTTGGCTTAAGGTGATGCTAGTATATATCTCAAGGGTAGTTACTTCAGAGTCCCATTGTTTAATTGCAGATCAATTATGCTATACTATGGTTAAAGCAACTGTAGTAGGTATTCAGATCCATATGAGTGTCTCTCTACTGAAATCAAACCTTTTTCAACCACAAACCTTATGTTGTCACTAAGATTAGTATTTGCAGCGTAAATAAATATGTATTACATCATAACTTCAAGGTAAGGCCTCCCTTGGAAAAACCACTAATCGAAAGAAAGATGATACTGCATGAAAGATTTTGCCATAGCCTTAGGGCTTATGTATATGTGTGTCCTAAGTCATGAAAGGATTACTTAATCATATGTATAAGCTTGCTTGAATTATGTTATAAACATTGATCTCGACATAGTGGTTGCAATTTGCATGTTCGGCTTTTTATAGAGAAGAATGAATTTCGAATTGTCAAAGGATTGTTTTACAATACGTATAGTTTGACCTGTTGAACATGCTCTATTGAAACAACTTTAAAATCTGTCACTAACAGGATAGACTCTTTTTGTAGAAACAACGAAGTATAATTCTTGTACTTTTCACACATAACCGCTTCTAAGGTACGAGGGGTACCTTACATATGGTATCAGAGCCGGAGTTGAAACACTTGGGCCTAATTGGGCTCAAAACGCTCCTACATGTTTTATTTTGGAACTACATGTTTACTGACCTTGGAGTTGTGCAGGGGAGGCAGGAACAGTGGCCCGAAAATCACAACAAAGATGACCCAATACCTTGTCAGCTCAATGTGAGACCCAAGCATGTAAGTACACAGGTATCTGGTTATCCCCTTCATCACGTACGATATGTTTACAACTAGCTAAGATGATTGCTTCGTCTCTATTTGGGTTGGCCCAATAGACTTGAAAGAGGTATAGAAATCTTCTTGGTCAAACTCATGGTCGTCAAAAGTTCTATAGTGGTTCCTATTATAATAGTAATGTGGGATTTGAAATGAATAGTTGAATTGGTTGTAACTGAACTGATATGTGTGGAAGAGTTGCGATAGGTTACACAGTAAATAATGTTGTTAGGAAATAGCATTAAAAGGATTACCTAATTACCTAAAGAGCTAATGCTGATTGAATATTGATTGTAAGTCTTCCCTACTTGATTAGGGGTTCATTAATTGTAAATGTAAGTGGCTCATCAGAATATACTCCAAGTCGTAGAGGTATCAGGTTGGGGATTACAGTTATAGATACATAACCTACATACATAACTCACCTGAGTCCCTTGAGGATAGCAAGGCAGCTATTAAAATGGAAACCTGATAAGATGATTGCTTAGGAGTAACTGTATGAGATTAGCCGCAAAACTATCACACATAGTAAAAATATTTAAGCATCAGTTAAGCAATGCTAAAAGCATATGTTGTACTGTCAAGTCTATACAAGTACAAACTTTATTAAATAAATGTTAGGAATACTAACATTGATGCACCTCTTTACACTTGGGTTTGCGTGCGAAACCATGAACAAATAAATTCCACAAAGGCGTATGGATGATCTACTCATCATAACATGTTGGGTGGTTTGATGACAACCATGTCACACATCTGAAGTAGGTTTATTTTACATTGAAAGGTTTGTTTCCTTTGTAATTCCTGGGCATTAGCACTATTGAAGAATTGCTTTTGTTATCTAAATCATCGCGTATTGAAAATGAATGTCGTGAATCCTCCAACAACTTTGCATTCAACATTTGTATCATTTGTTTCACATCTGAGTTTATTGCCCATTGAAAATTTGCTGGTTAACATTTTGGAACTGCTACTGATATATGTAAACCATTGACCCTGTGGTTGAGCATTGAGATCAAAATCCTTAGTTGGCTTCCAAATTTAATCAGGTATCAACTCTGAATTTGTTACTGGAATTGTATTAATTTGGAATCTGATTCTTGGAGAGTTTTCTTTGGCATTTAGTCTTCTTCCTGGTGAATTGAACATTAAAGATCTGATTTAATGCGTAAAGAATGTTTGACTCACAGTAGAAAATGGAGGTTTGAAATTCGATAACGATTTTTGAGGTAATAAATCCAGTAATAGAGGTATTGAAGTTTTGTGTTTTAAAACCTATTGTTTGTTCACTAAAGTGACAAATATAAATGCAAGTCCTAGAGTATCTCTTTTGAATCCTGACATTGTTGGATTGAGCATTGAAAATCCTTAAAGAGACAGATTGGTGAATGTACTTCTTGATCTATGTTGATCGTGCTAAGGATGTTTTGGATATTAGTGAATGATGTTGTACATACTGAAATGTTTTTGTGTAGTTACAAGTACCCGCTTCATAATTGTTAAGAAAATGAATTCTTAGAGTCATGCTCTTATTGGTGAACATTCTGGAATTGGTTCCTTGTTACTTGGAATTGAGTTTTGATATTGAATGATCCTATGTTTTGATTAGCCCATGGATGGTCTTTTTCATTTTTGGGTAATGATATGCTAACCAAGTAGACTATTTTATTGCTATCATATGTCTATCTTTTTTTTATTCTAGCAAGAACCCTAGAATTGAATTCTAACGCTAGATTAAATGATCTTGTTGGTAGTCTTGTGAATGAAACCATTAAGAATTTGGGAACATTGTTGTTGCTTGGGTGATGTTAAGATTGGCATCTTAAGAGATGCTATGGATTTGATATTGATGTTAAAAATAAATAAGTTGATGAATGTTGTATAATGTGACATGATAACATGGCAAGATAGGCCAGGAACATTAATGGTTGGAGCCAACCGTTAGGAAATATCTGTTGCCATAGATAAGGAGGTTAAGTATGGGTGGTGTTTTACTTAATATAATTGTCGAACCTCGATTGTTTTTATAAACAAGGGCTAACTGTTGATGATGCTGTTGCATACTAACATTGCAGGCTTCGCCAAGATTATGACCATTGCTACATTATGGTATATAAATCTGCCTGTGTATGTAAGTTATGCTCAATACTCAGAAAAAGGAGTAAGGAGTAATTCTTTTTGTTTTTTTTACAAGGATATGTAACTCGTGAATGATGATTAAAAATCGATGCAAATTATGAAAATTGATTATTGCAATTTTGGGTTATCAATGAATGCTTTGACTGACTATGTAAGTTGATTCATGAATCGAGACAATGACAATAAAGTCATGAAAGCACCATGGAGTGTGTATTGCAATAATCAGGGTTAAAATTTCATACAAATACAAACAAGGAAAATTTTGGATGCCGCATGAGCACCGTGGTGTTAGGCAAGTGATTGCCGCATGAGCACACTGGTGTTAGGCATATATGCTATAGGAGCACAATGGTGTTAGGCAAGTGATTGCTGCATGAGCACATTGGTGTTAGGCATATGGTGTGCCAAGACAGGACGTTGTCTGATGTCACTGAGGAAAGTAACCTCAGAATTATTGTAAGTCCACACCAGAAAAGGAAAAAGAAGCTCAAAAGGAGTTTGGAAAAACATAATGAACATGAAAACATGTTAAATTACTTTTCCAAAAGACTATTACATTGCTTAATGTAAAAAAAAAAAAAAAAGTTCCTCAGGTAGAGGATGACCTAATTGACCAAATGTTGGAGATAAAACCAATGGAAAAGGGTAGTAATCATGTTTTATCTGCATTATGAAAATGATTGGATATTATGGCATAAAGGAACACCGGAAAATTGCATATTATTACAATGCAAAAGAATCTATGGCATATGTTTAATTGAATTACAATTTTTTAACATGAACTACTGAGAAAATTTTGGTTAGACCCGAATCTTGTGTAGGTAATGGCAGGTCTTGAATGATGGGGACTTGAGAAGTACCAAAGGATCTCCGGGGTTCAGAATGAAGAGATGAAAAGAAGAATAGATGATTCAGAAGAAGAAGGAAGTGGGCGAAGGACAGGAACACCGAGGACGGTGTTAATTTTAGGGGGAAAGGATGTAACATCCCTCTTACACACCCCTAATATACTTGTAATTTTTTTTAAAGAATTTCGATTGTACTTATTCTCTAGTGAGGAGCTCAAGGCCAAGGCCCCACTAGAAGAACCTTGTATGCTAGGAAAGTAACTCCCTAAGTGATATACTTGGGAGACTAAGACATGGACGAATCCTAAGCGACGAATAACTACATCCACTACGTGGCAAGGATAAAACGGTGAGTGAACCTTGGGATTTGGATAAAATGATTAAATATGTTTTCATAACAACCTAAACGATTAGGTGTCCACCTAGGCTGAGGTAAGTCCTGAATAGAATAACCCACCTATTGGGTTCTCACGAATGAACCCACCTTGTACGTATTAAGAAAAATCATGCCCCAAAGAGTTCTCCTTAGAACCTAGTTTAAGGAGCTGAAGATGTTATCCTAAGAAAATATGATAGACATCTTAAAAAAAAATTATTAAAAAGTGATGCACTTATAAAGGATTAGCTACAAGATCTATCCTTAAAGGGGAGGGGTTTTGGTAACGAATTACCTTTATACAAACTATGCTCTCTCTCTCTCCCTATATATATTTATTAGGGGACAAATACATATAGCACATATATAGGTTATCCTTGATAACATATTTATTAACGAAAAATGCTAATAAAATTTTCCGAAACAAATAAGGAAGAAATGACTCCTACTTTACTAGTATAGTGATACATTATCAAGGATGTTGCTAGATTATATATGTATATATGTACTTATTTATATACATATAAAACAACAAGTTTAAGAGGGGTTTTACATCATTAACGAGAAAAGGGAGTATGCAGCCGAAATTGTTTTAATGAACCAAATGAAACTTGTAATCATGTTCGCCACTAGTCACATGGATAATTATTACCCAAAAACCACGACTACTTTTGGAGCCAATTGGCGTATACATGTAAGAGACCCTTTTCTTTCCTTTATCGCTTGGAAAATCAACAAGAACCCCTCATATCTTGGATTTACTCCTTTGAATGTGGCTTAAACTATGGTATATAGATTTATTGCCAAATAGGGACCACCATCCAAATACGGTAACTATTAAAGATCGTTGATTTTTCTAGTTCGAGCTCCTAGAAATCAGCTACAGCGCTGATTTCATGGGATTCTTTCTGTAAGGAGTGGGAAAAGCTGTTAGGGAGAAATTATTATTCCTATTTACCTGGGCGTGATCCCTGCTTTTTGGGAATTACTTCTGAAGGGGAAGAGGCGAATACAATAGGAGGGCAAGAGTTCATGGAAAAGGAAGGAAAAAGGTTGCTCCCTACGAGATTTGTTCTCTGCGATAGGGATAGGGGATTTGATATCAGCTATTTTTATTCCTTCTATTTTTAAGAGAGATATCTCAGTAGTTTAGGAAAAAGATGATCCTTGCAGAAAAATCGAGGTATTTTTTTTATAAGAAGGATGCTTGAAATCTGGGGGTTAGGAAGAGGGAACTGCGATTTGCATGTAGAAAAACACGGGGATGGCATAGACAGCACTCCGATTTCTATAAAAAAGAAACATCACTGTGTTTTGCACATGAAGGAGAGACTGCGTTGCAGATTGAAAACGTTGTGGGTATCCCTGCGTTTTGCACATCAAGGAGAGATTGCGTTGCAGATTGAAAACGTTGTGGGTATCACTGCGTTTTGCACATCAAGGAGAGCACTGCGTTTGCAGATTTAAAGTGTTGTGGGTATCCCTTCGTTTTTCAAATCAAGAAGACCACTGTGATTTACTTACATACCCCTGTGTTTTTGCATATGGAAGGGGCATTTGGAAGGAAATGCATCTGCGAGGAAGAACTCTGCATTTAGGAGGAATGATCTGTGCGTTCCAGGGGAATGATCTATGAGGGTTGATCTCTGCGATTGGGGACCAGGTATGCGATCTGGATGAGTGGAGAGATTCGTCATTTGATTCGATGAGATCTAAAATCTAGTATGAACCCTTGTTTGGTTTCGTTTTAAGTTATTGAAATAAGTTAAAATTGTGTGTGGAATTTATTTGGTTTGCCCCTATATGTAGGCAAGATTTCAAGTTACACAATTTTTCATATGCATTATAGAGTAGTTTTGGTAGGTTTTCTTTTGGGCTATAATTCCTGGTAATTAAAAATATGAAAGCATGTGTGTACACTTGAAGAACCCCATAGTCTGATTTTTTTTCCAGAACCTGCCTCTACATAATTTTGAGGATTGACTTGAATCTGAAGTCACTCGATGTATGCTCTCGACTGCATTGGGGTTAGATATCCAGATCGAGATATCGCTGTCCCAATGTCTGTATAGCACGGATCTACTTCTTATCCTTGTTTTAATAAACCTTTTTGATCTAGAACTCCTTATAGTCGTGATTTAGTTCATATTGGATCGTTACCACTGAGTTGGATGGTTCGTGTTGATTTAAATTCATCAACATGTGAGTGTGTGTGTGTATATATATATATATATACAGAGAGATAGATACCTATCAGTTGATCTTAAAACTCTATGCGCTTTCCCTTCATGCTGCAGCCTTTTTATTTTGCTCACAAACAATGCGTTGGGTTCCTTCTGAAATGGTTTATTTTCCAAAAGGGGCTGCTTTCTTCTGGTTTTAGATCATAGTAATTTTCCCAGGAGTTTGAAGCCAGTGGATTTTGGTACCTACATGTGGTTTATTTTATAAAGTTAGAACTTATTCCCGTATGGATTCTTGAGCATGGTCATTACAAATCGATGAGTGCATTTTGGGAATTACTTAGTTTCTGGGTCTTATAAACATAGATACGATTTACGGGTAGTAATCCGAGAATGGTTAGGGTAGTATAAAACCCGTGCCATAGCTTGATAACGGAAATGAATATATATTGTAAATGCTCTCAGAGGGAGGGAGTTTATGGCAATTATGTGATTGCTAATTGTAAATTCTAATGAAGGTATTTGTAAATGCTCTCAGAGGAAGAGAGTTTGCGGCAATTATGATATTGCGGATTGTAACTTTTAAATGAATCTAATGTCACCAGATGTGACACCAGTTTGGTGGACGTAACCCCAAGGTTGGGGTGAACCACGTACATCTTTGTTCTGTCTTCTTTTCATGTGTCTAAATGCTTCCTTTTACCTTTCCCACGTATGTTTTATGTATCTATGATAGATGAATGGATGAATGTTTGTAACGATATGCCTTTGGTGTGATTGGAAGTGCTTCTCATTATGATTCATTACTTAGAAAATAAGCAGTGAGTAATATGTTACTGTTAGTCAAAAATGGCAGTGTTTTCTCCAATAAGTATACATCTTCTTGTCTTCCACAATAAACATACATATTATATAGGAACTGAATCGGATATGTAATTCCATGTAAGAATTAAAGTATGTTGCAATCTTACAAACAAATAAATGCAAGGAGAGTTATTCCCCCATGTACAATGTTCGCTTTACATGTGTTTGAAGAATTACGAGATTGATGCATATTATGTTTCAGCAGTGACTATTAAAATGGTTATCTCTTTAAAGGTTTAGACAAGCCATCCTTGGCTTAAGGTGATGTTAGTATATATCTCAAGGGTAGTTACTTCAGAGTCCCATTGTTTAATTGCAGATCAATTATGCTATACTATGGTTAAAGCAACTGACGCAGGTATTCATATGCATATGAGTGTCTCTCTACTGAAATCAAACCTTTTTCAACCACAAACCTTATGTTGTCACTAAGATTAGTATTTGAAGCATAAATAAAGATGTATTACATAATAACTTTAAGGTAAGGCCTCCCTTGGAAAAACCACTAATTGAAAGAAATATGATGGGTGTGTGCAAGAAGATTAGGGACCTTTTTGTGCACGTTAGATGCAATAGAAACCTGAAAAATCAGGCATCCCTCAACTTACTTGGATTTTTTGAGATACTTATGCAAAATATCTTGCATTGAGTAAAAAAAAAATGAAATGTAGGAAATTGAATCACCTTTCCGAATATATAACTTTTATGTATCTAAAATTTGCATAGCTATGTCAAATTTCATTTTCCCTAACAGGCACTTTTTATTTTTCAGGGAAATTATAAGGTATATGTTTTTGTGGGTGCAGCCTTTGAGGGCCTAAATGATCGAATCAAGTTACAAAAATTGACATCCATGTATAGAACCCATAGCACTAGTGCGGCGTTATTTTTTGAAAATTAAATTAGTAATTTTATAATATTTTTATAATTGTCTGAGTGAGAAAACCTTGAAAATGGTACGTGTTTTGTGGGTGCAGCCTTTGAAGGTCTTAATGAAAAAATCATGAAATGGGGTTTTGAAAGAACGTAGAGGTTAGTGTCTACTTGTGCACCATACAATTTTTGTTTGAAGTGATCAAGAATTGAAAAATTTATAGGAGAAACACTAACAGTGTGTTTTTTGAGTTGAGGAGTGATGACAGAAGATAAATAAGAAAAAAAATAGAAAAAATTATGTATTCTTGTTAAAATTTACATATTTAGAATCTGCAAAAAAAAACATATCTATTTCTAAAATTTCATAAAAAATGGATGTGTGCAGCACAATCAGACAAACCATTAAACACGAACATATTGAAAATATGGTTATAATGTTGAATTTTCCATGGTTTATCATACTCCAAGGCATAGGCATGTTAATCCGAAGCAAAGTACAAAGCAGACACATAGGAATAGGAATTCCACGAAAGCATGGGTGTAGGCTCAGCCTTATCATTTGGAGGGAATAAAAATTTGAATTTAACAATACGCGCGCGCGATTTAACACTACAAAATGCGTGCGCGTTATATAAACACAAAACACGAGCGCGTTATAGTCATACAAAGAGCGTGCGCGATATGTGAAACCAAAAAATAGCGCCAACATAATTTTGACATAATGCTTGGGATCAGAATGCTTCTATTCTTCAAGTTGGTGTACACTCCACATATAACATAAGGTTTGTAGGTTCATTAATCTAAAATACATCAATTGGTATCACACAAATGATATAGAATGTGTGTATACTATTACTACTAGAAGTATTAGTATTAAACTAGTTACTAATTGTACACTGATTGGTGATGGAGAGAGGGATCTGGTACATAACGATGCCTAGGGATTTCCACTAGTGACCTACTGCAACCTCTTCCATAGCGCTAATGACCTGCTACATTTTCCAATGCATCATGTCTCCAGTATCATGCCAATAGTGGCAACCTTAGCTCCTTCAATGGTAACATCTGATGCTCCCATAGGTGCTTTATATGATGCACAAATTATAAATCCTTCTTGTAGTGAAATAATTCATCATCATCATCATCACCTTCCTCATCATCATCATCACCATCGCCATCATCATTATCCTCATCATCATTATCATCATCCTCATCCTCATCGTCATCATCAGCATCATCATCACCATCATCATCATCATCAACATGATAATCATCATCACCATCAACATCATGAACATCATCATCACCATCGTCGTCATCATCATCATGAACATCGTCCTCATCACCATCGTTGTCATCATCATCATCATCCTCCTCATCATCATCATCACCTTCCTCATCATCATCATCACCATCGCCATCATCATTATCCTCATCATCATTATCATCATCCTCATCCTCATCGTCATCATCAGCATCATCATCACCATCATCATCATCATCATCATCACCATTGCCATCATTTCCATCATCATCATCATCAACAACAACATTATCACCATTGTCGTCATTGTCATCATCATCACCATCATCATCACCTTCATCATCCTTATCATAATCATCACCATCAACATCATGATCATCATCATCATCATCCTCATCATCATCACCATCATCTTCATCATCATCATCATCATCACCATCATCATCACCATCGTCATCATCATCATCATCACCATTGCCATCATTGCCATCATCGTCATCATCATCATCATCATCACCTTCATCATCATCATCAACATTCATCATCATCATCATCATCATTCATCATCATCATCATCCTCCTCATCATCATCATCCGCGCCATCAATTTCATCATCATCCTCATCATCACCTTCATCATCATGAACATCCTCATCATCATCATCACCATCATCATCATGAACATCATCATCATCATCCTCATCATCACCTTCATCATCATGAACATCCTCATCATCATCATCACCATCATCATCATGAACATCATCATCACCATCCTCATCATCATCATCACCATCCTCATCATCATCATCACCATCATCATCATCGTCATCCTCATCATCATCATCGTCACCATCAACATCATGAACATCATCATCACCTTCCTCATCGTTGTCCTCATCCTCATCATCATCATCACCTTGAACACCATCATCATCATCATCATCACCATCAACATCGTCAACATCATCATCATCACCATCAACATCATGAATATCATCATCATCATCCTCACCATCACCATCGACATCAACATCATGAACATCATCATCATCATGAACATCATCATCATTCATCATCCTCATCATCATCATCATCCGCACCATCAATTTCATGAACATCATCATCATCAACTTCATCATCATGAACATCCTCATCATCATCATCACCATCATCATCATGAATATCAGCATCATCATCCTCATCCTCATCATCATCACCTTCATCATCATCATCATCATCATCATCATCATCATCATCATCATCATCACAGTCAACATCATGAACATCATCATCATCATCCTCATCATCATCCTCATCATCATCACCATCAACATCGTGAACATAATCAACATCATGAACATCATCACCTTCATCATCATCATCATCATCATCATCATCATCATCACCATCCACATCATGAACATCATCATCATCATCCTCATCCTCATCCTCATCCTCACCCTCATCCTCA
>LPNX010849970.1:162524-184731 GCA_001517045.1 Pseudotsuga menziesii | reverse complement strand
GCAATCTTGTCTTCTTCATGCTCGTTAAAGCATTTGAAGAGTCGTTTCTTCGACGGTAGGTTATAACTTTTTCGGTTCGGATAGAATATTTATGAAAAAGGAACACTATAGACAATAATGACTGGAAGAGTTCTCTAAGGTATGATTTTACACTTTTTTGGGCCTTAGAGACCAAATCATACAAAAAAGGACCCCTCTGGAGTCTTCTTCCATAATTGTTCTGACTCTCTAAACATGAACAATACCGAGTTTTTGTTCATTGGACTCGTTAAATTAAACATTGAGAGACCCGTTTTGGGAATGAACCCCTCCTCTCTTAGGTTTGTAAAACATATGAGTCTGGACTTGTCTTCCGACAAGCTATATCAAGTGTTTTTTACCTTATTTGAACTTGTAAAACCAAAAAGAGGAACTCATCGATCATGATAGGGGAAACGGGAAGGGAATCATTTTTGCAAATAAATGGCAATAGTTTTTCATTACCTTTGAACATGGCACTTGTCTGCACATCATGTCATTCAATTGGGTATTTAGGTGATCTCCGTGACAATCCACTTTCATGAGTCATGCCACTCCTTTGAGTATTTCAAAAGAATGCATTGTCCATTGTCACATTGTGTGTTTGTTCCGTTTAGTCATGCTGCCAAGTCTTTTTGTTGTGCTGCCCGATGTTCAAAGGGGATTTGAAGAATTTTTACCTCTACAGTCAACACAATCTTTGTGTTAATACTTTTGAGTCAGTCCTATGGTTACTACATTCACATCATTCCAAAACTATGTTCCGAGTTTCATGTCGTCGATGTGGGACTCATCATGGCCCTCCTTTGATGAGACTATTCCCGTCAACATCAGCTCATCATCCAGGAAATAGTATTAGAAATAAATACTTAGTACCTTGAGATCTGTATGCCTTTATGACATATTCTCTTGCTCTTGACATAGGTTCACATCATTGACCTTTGATCAATATAATCGACTGGGTGTTCGACATCATGATATATATTCACATTCAGTAGATTGTACTAGGGTACCTTGGGAATCATTGACATCAATGGTGATCTCCCTTGCACTTATTAACGATTCACATCATTGGCCGGTAATCAAGTGGTTTCTACCATGTTTGACTTCAGATCATTGTAATCACATGGATAGAATTGTACTTTGTGGAAGATGAGACGAAGACCCTAGGTATTTGTTTAAAGAACTCATTGCATTTCCCCAGGTTGCGATGGAGTTTTTGTATATCTATCATGGATCTGCCTTGTATTGGTCTACAGCCATGAGTTGGTTACTTGTATCTATGATTCAAAAATATTGATGTACTATAGATGCCTACTTGACGACATGCTCTGATTGAGCCGACATTTTCACCTCGTAGCAACGACTTGTTCTCTCAAAGCTATCATTTATCATATCCCTCTAAGACTCATGCTTTGGGGGGCATCCTGTTATACCAAAATCCTGTCATCATCATGTGATAATACCTTTGACATACCTACTTGCCCTTAATCCCAGCACTTGGAGTGGAAACCCATGTTGTTTATCAATCTTTTATGAAAATACTCAGCACCATGCTTTCCCCTTTATCCATGAGAGGTACCTTGCTTGTACTGCTTATTCCTTGTTGTCCATAAGTGGTGCCACTGCTTATAGCCCTTGGTCCATAAGCGTTTCTTACCTGAAACTCTCTGTCATAGAAGGAGAAAAGTGGTACCCTTGGTCCATAAGCGTTTCTTGATGTTGAAAATCCGACAGTTACTCTCTATATCCGTCGCTTAAGCGATGTCTGTCAAGTTCTTAAGCAGTATTTAAAAAAAAAATGAATAACCATTGCTTATCCGACAAACCTGCTGTCGCTTAACCGACGGCATGAAGGTTATTTTCTTAAAAAAATTTCACTACCGTCGAAAAAAGGTTGTCACTTAACCGATGCTTTACATTTAATCGACGGTAAACTTGGGTGTCGCTTAACCGACGGTTTCGAAAGATGTCGGATAACCGACGACAATTTTCCGACGCTTAAAAAAAATCAATAGTGTCGTACATGCGATAGGGAAGGGTCAAAAATATGACAATACTGCCGTCAGATTTTTGCTCGAAATGTAGTAGTGAAAGATCTTCATGAAGGAGATTTTCAAATTGCATGGATTGCCGAAGGCAATAGTCTCTGATAGGGATGTCAAGTTCACTTCCAACTTTTGGAAGGGGTTGTTTGCAAATTTGGGTACAAAACTAAACTTCAGCACTGCATACCATCCTCAGACAGATGGGCAGACCGAGAGAGTTAATCAGGTGCTTGAAGATATGCTTCGCATGTATGTGATGGGAAAACCAACCAAGTGGGAAGATTACTTACACTTGGTAGAGTTTGCTTATAACAATGGACATCAAGCATCCTTGGGGATGAGTCGGTATGAAGCTTTGTATGGAAGAAGGTGTAGGACACCAGTGACTTGGGATAATCCAGTGAAAAGGATTGTGCTTGGACCAGAATTGCTCAAGGAAATGGAGCAAGAAGTCGTAAAGATCAGGCAGAAGCTGAAGGAAACACAGGACAGACAGAAAAGCTATGTAGATAAGCATAGGGTGAACAGGGAGTTCAATGTTGGGGATCATGTTTACCTCAGAGTGAGGGCAAGGAAGAGTTCCTTGAAGCTTGGAAGTTGTGCCAAGTTGTCACTGAGATATTGTGGGTTGTTTGAAGTGCTTGAAAGAATAGGGCTAGTTGCATATAGACTTGCATTGCCTGCTAGCACTAGAGCTCATAATGTTTTTCATGTTTCTTTGCTTAAGAGATATGTACATGATCCTAACCATGTGATAAATTGGGATGTGATTCAAGTGGAACCCGAGGGAGAGTTCCGAATCGAACCAATGCGCATCCTCGACAGGAAGGTCACGATGCTTCGGAACCGAGCCATAGGTCAGGTAAAGGTGCAATGGGAGCACTACGAACCTGAAGAGGCTACATGGGAGCTGGAGGATGCCATGCGATTGGCACATCCATTTTTTTTCAATTCTGCGGAACATTGAGGCGATACCAGTATAGCATTTTGTTCAATTTTGTAAGCACTGAGGACAGTGCTATTAAAGGGGGAGGGAAATGTAATGCCCCGGTTTTGACCCTGTTGCATTAGATGTATATATTGTAAATGATCACGGTGTGGAGCTAAAGGCCAAGGCCCCACCATTGATCGGTTATGTTATGTTTTGGTTTTTAATTGTCATCGATGGCATATTGGGGCATGCAGCATATATTATGCTGGTCATCATGTAAATACGCATCTATAATTAATTGAATGAACCCGACCAGCTACGATCACGGCAACTAAAATGAGATGGGGGCATGATTTTCCCAAGGATGAGGATGTGGGGGAATTTGTCCAACTTTGGCCAATAGGGTGAAAATCCATATGTCTTCTTCCTTTGTTTTATTCCAACCACTTTCATTAAGAAAGGCTGCTGGTGGTTGAGGTAGTTAATTGTTTTGGGAGTGGAGTGGCAGGACTGTCAGTCCTCACCCACACGCACACTCCACCACAGTGGTTGACTTCACTATGGCAGGAAAAACCTTCACGCACACTCCAATTCGCGACCTTACAATTTTTGGCTGTTCATCTCCATGCATAAACCATTTTTTCTGTTTTGGTTGGTCTCACGCACATGTATTTTTCCCTGGTTTTTCCAACTAATGCAGCGAGCTAAGAGAAGTGCTCTTTTATCCCCAATTTACTGTGTTGTTGTGGTCCTCTCACGCACAGTGTGCCTCGTTGTGGTTTCTTTATGTCTTGGGATGGAGTCATTCATCCTCACGCACAAGTAATTGCTTGCTGGTCTCATGCACAGCAAACTGGGAGCTGTTTGGTCTTTGACACCCACAATTTCCTATAGGAGGCCATTTTCACGCTCAAGAACTGTGTGCGGCCTATGAAATTCTTATCCATTGGCTTGGATGTTCAGGAATGGACTGCTGTTTTCCCATGATGTGAACCGTGGTTGTCTTTATGCCTTGAGGTGCCTGCAGACTGTTTGAATTCATTTCCCTGTCCTAAGCTGTAACAGCTGATTGGTTGCCTGAGTGCAATGGTTGGTCTTCAGACTATGTAGGGAGCGGGGATGTTGGCTTAGATTTGCTTGATAAACCTGGTGGCTGGAACCCACACAGACAGAGCTAGAGGGCTGGCCTCCTTCTCCATCACCCCTGAATAGCACTGGAAGGGAATGCAAGGCCTGAGGGACTGTGTAGCAGAGAAGGGACTGATTCCTTGTGTTGGGTGTGTTTGGGTGTCTTAGAGGTCAGGCTAGTTCTAGTGTAGGTGTTCTTGGCTCTGTAATGAGCTCACCAGCTTAGCAATTTGCCTTCTCCAGCCCCTTAATGGCCTGATAAACCCAACTCTGTTGGCTTGGCTATGTATTTTGTGTATCCTTGGCTGCATGTAAGCCTGTTGTTCCCTTATTCCTTGGAGAGTCATGCCCAGCTCGGGGGCGGCAGCATTGCTGAGAAATTAAGGAGTACGCTAGCCTATGGTTGGGTGGAACGTTGCAGGGACGTAGCTGGTTGTGGAACGAGTTCATCAAAAGATAAGTGCTCTTGTCCATTTCTACTTCTGCAACCTTAATTTCTGTTAATGCTATGAGGAACATGTTGAATGCATCCATGACTAAATACGGTTGGTTTCCACTATGTATGATGAATGCTTGTTTGAATGTATGATGTTTTCGCTATGTCTGATAGATGATTGCATCTGTGCATGATAAATATTCATGTGAGCATATTCTAGTTAAATATACAAGATTAAGCATTCTGTTTCAGCAGTTTTGTGTATGCATATGTTCATGGGGCTCCTAGCCCGGGTGTTTGAAGCTTGTAGTCGCGTCCTCTTCGCCGGTCGGAGGCATGGGGATGTGACAAATACTATGATAGGATAATCCAAATAGCAACAATAAGAAGGGAATTCGAGAGAAATAATTGTATTTAGTTTTATTTAGATGTATACCTCTCTCCTTGGAAGGCATGCAAGAGTCAGCTTCACAGATGGATCAAGTCTATTCAGTGGATGGTGAAACTTGCATGAGGGTCCAAATTTGCATTCATCAATTTTTATGTTGAACTGAATAATGAGGGGATCCACTACTTCTCCTCCTCATCCATACTCAGGAAACACAAAATCCAGGGTATCTATAACAACACAAGCATGGCCTTCAGAAAGCTATAAGAACTCTGCAATGCCGGTGGCAATCACATGGTTGATAAATGATATGGACACTTCCCCATAAAATGAATTCTAGAAGCCTAAGGGATTTCAATGTGGCGGTCCCATCTGTGAACATGAGGTGAGGCAGGGGTAAGAGTACATACTCAAATGGCTCTCTGCGCATATGAAGAAATAACGACACCTCATTCTTTTCCATATTTTCAAGGATGAATTATTTTCATTCAAGCCCCACAAATTACTTTTCGCCTTCTTTTATTTTTCCTCTTCAGTCCTTTCGTATTTTAAAGCTTTTCCCTCCCATGTTAAAATGATGATTGAGATTTAGGTTAAATAATGTAGTCAATAGTAGCATGTATAAGAATATCCATAACCTCGGCTTCTGCAAATGGAACCATGCATTTGATCTATCCAAAATTTTAAAACCCTAAGAAAAAAATTACTGTAAATCTAACCTTGCTTCTTGTTCATGTTGAACTTGTTCTAGCCTTGTCCTTGGATCTACGAGCATCTGGCCTTTGAATTTGAGTGAAAATGAATAACATTTCAAGTCGGACAACTTTGTAATATTTCTATAGCAAGTAGGAAGGTAGAGAGGAGTTGAATATCAAAAGAAATGGGACATGCGTAGAGACACACCACCCAAATATGACAGATGAATGAAAAAGAGGCCCAAAATGGTTTCTTTCGACCCCTTTTGGACTAAGTTTATTTTTTTTAAATTATTTCATCACTCATTGTGATTTGGTTCATCGAGAGTTTTTTTGGTTATTGTTGTGTTGAGTGAATTAATTTCAAAACCTATATAGTACATACATAATACATAATGCATTGATCTATTTTTTTATTGGATTTTTAGTGCATTTTTCTGTCAATATTTGTATTATGTTGGTGTATTGATGAATATAGAGAAAATAATCTCTAAAATTTGATTCTCTTTATTATTATGTTCACGAGGGATAATATAGTTTTCAGGAAGGTGGTATTATTCATGTCGGTGGAAGTAATTCTTTTGTATTTCTAAAGTCAAGACTATAGTATATGTTGCCGCCTTTCACACACCTAGGTCACGTGGTAGAAATCTTCCAGCCACTCGGTGTGTCCTTGGGGGCAAGTCTCGAGTCAAGGCTGTCACCTTATTCTTGAATCCTCCGTTTAGGCTCAACTCCTAACGAAGCCAAGGGGGTAGACCCTATTAAGTTACCAAGGATGGTTTCTTAGTGTGGTGATGCTAAAATGAATTAGTTATTTAGGAGTTTGAATATTTTAACTACAGACAATTAAAGATGACAAGATACGAACATAAACCCACAAAAGCACAAAGCTGATACACTGATATATATATATAAAGCAAAAAATGACTAGTGACTTAGAATGGAGTCAAATCAAAAATATCAATGTGCTTGCATGTGCTTGGAGTGAATGTTTTGCAATTGCATCTTGGTATGTTTTAAGTTAAATTTGAAGTATGAGTTGAATAAATTAGGCTAAGGGGGGACTCCAGATATACCCGAGAGTACTTGGAGTATGTCCAAAACAAAACCTTCACGGCTACCCACAAGGAATATGTGGGCTGAAATGGAGTCTCTGGGGCTATTGTTCGTAACAAAACCATTAGGGTGTGACATAGATCGGCGCCCCGAGGTCACTTTTCAGAAGTTCCCGCTTCCTTTGGGTATTTTGCCACCGTAAAGGTTTGATCAAGGTGTTGGATTTTTACCTGATGGTTTGTCAATTGGGGAAGGTGAGTCCTAATTATGCTAGTCACCCAAGTGCTTTTGATACATCTTGACTGATTGGACGAACCGCAGCCAAGTACAGAGCATACACACTGGAGTCTTGTAAATTTTAATAAGTTTTAAGCTGTGTGTTCTTGTTTAAAAGAAAAGCCTCCAAGAACCTCTTTCGATCCAAGTGGATCTCAATTGGGGAATCGAGGAGGGGTTAATTTTAAATTTGCTGATAAACAAATGATGAAAAATAAAACAACTACACAATTATGGTTTCTTAATTAATCCTACGATGAATCTCTTTCCCCTTTCGGGTCAATCGGGAAATCGTGGGGTAAGTATTATGATTACTTTGAAATTGTACAATATGAAATATGGAATTAATAAATAAATCAATTATACTATCCTACAACTTAGATCAGTGCTAGCAAAAAATAAATAAACAGAAAGCGACGAAAAGGGCACCGACGCAAACCCCCCCAGGGGGGATGGGGAATGGGCTCGAAAGAGCCTATTCAAAGAATGATTTTATTAAAGAAGTTAAAATATAAAAGGACTGATGAATTAGAACTTTCTTGGTCCTTATACAGGCTGAAACCAGTATCTTACAGTTATACAAAAATTTTAAGAATTTTGTGACAAAAGAGAGACCCCTGGGGGGACTTGAGCGCTCCAAAAGCCAATTTGGACAGAAGCTTCCTTTCTTCTCTGTCATAACTGCTAAAAGAAAGTGAGCATGTTATAGTAACAAATTCCCAAAATCACTTTAAGAGTACCTTTGGGTCAGCCTACTTTATCTCAAAAAAATAATGAAATTAAACTAGCTAAACCGACGAAAAAGGAACCAAGGAAAGCAAGATTTCCTTGGGATCTTGGCTTACTGTTTGTGCAACCAATTAAAATGCACTGACATTACAGAATATTGAATTTATCGTACAGAAAATGAAACTACCTTAACAGCAAGCTATGAATTTTCACGAAATTACTTGCGAAAATAAGGTACTTTTAGCTAGATCTCTTGAAATTGAACTTTATGTGCAAAATGAAACTAAGATATAGAATTTGGAAGGGATCTTGCTAATTATATATATGTGTGTTTTTCTTGATGAGATAGATCAGAGTAATAAGAAACCTTTAAAGTAACCAGTTTGAGGAAAGTTTAATAATTTTTAAAGGAGAGAAAGGGGAAGAAAGGTGCTTGTTTGTTGAAGCAGATTTGCAGAGGGAACTTGGTAGAGAAGCACCGAGGGGCATGATCTTAGCAATATCTGCTGGAAAACAATGGAATCAAACCTGAACCATAGATCTTCCAGCCGCGGAAAACCTGTAAGCTACAACACAACTCCTGCAGATAGAACTATCAGATCTGAAGATACATATGAGAAAGGGATGATACAGTATGCAAATAACCTTATTTAACATACAGGTATTAAATCATTCAAACATATGCAGCAAATAGAAATTAAGTAAGCTTACTTACAATGATCTATCCTTATGATTTCATAAACCATTCAGGCAGACAATAATCAAGTGCAAAAAATTGGAAAAATAGCAATTTCACCTCGAATGCAGCAAGACAATGACAATCCACACATGAAAGGTACTCCACAATTGATCCTCCAAAGTTTCTCTTTATTTCAACAAATGAATATCAGTACACAGTTACAATGGCAAGCCCTTCAGTCCAGCTCTAACTAGCTTGGAAGAGGAGGCTGTGCCTGGATATATACAATTTACAGGCCATCTAGCCCAGGGGGGCGCAATTACTCATGGAATCAAGTGAAATCAACTGATGGAGAGTCCATCAATGCCTGATCTGTGTCTAGCTAAGCCGGATCTGAGTCTCACTGAGTGCAACTGTCAATCGGGGGCCTGATCTGACTGACACCTCAACCTGTTAACTGAAGAATCCACCAAAAATCATCCAGTTGATCCAAAAACGTGTTGAGGAGAGAGGGAGGGCGAAATTCCTCATAAAGGATGCTCAAGATTAACTCTGGATCTGATTTGATCACCTCCTTCAGTCAAGGATTTGTCAGATCCAGTCAATCTGCTTCAGATTTGATTGATTTCAATCAAATCGGCTGAGAATCCATTGATTTATGATTTTGGATTTGCTCCATTATTCATCAATTTATTAATTAAAATAATCAATAATTGATTTTTGGGGCTTTCTGACCTGAGTGATGGAAAATCACTCAAAACTAGGAAACAGTGGGTCCATGGGTTTACATGGTGCTCTTAGCTTGAAAATGAGCACCTACATGACTGAAACTGATTATTTGGCCCACTTTTATTACAAAATCAATTTTTCCAATTAAACTATTAAAAAATAGCCTAAGTTTTGGAATAATTAAATTTTAATGGAAAACACTGAAAAAACTAAAAAAATTGAAAATTGAAAAACACCTAGGGGGACTTAGACATGTTCATATGACTCAAAAATGATGTCTAGCATGTTTATACATTGACACATAGACTTTAATAACCTCAATAGGCCCAAATTCCAAGCTGACCACCCCAACTTTCGAGGTATGGAGTGAAAAACTCAGAAATTATCAGTCGTTTGTTCAACAACCAATAATAACCAAGGGAAAAAACACCCTGGGCTGATCGGATTGACAAATAAAGTCTAAGAGACTAAGTCTTTTACAAACACTATCATGCTAGAACATTTATTACAATTCCCTCATGGTGTATGAACATGTGATATAGTACAACAAGCACTTCCCAGAAGTACTTCCAAAGGTCTTTTTGAAGTCCGAACAAGTTAGCCCTGTCCGGTTCACCGAGATCACTTGATAAAAACCACTAAGTACAACTTAGGTGGTAACATTTTGGCTCCAATTGTGGGACGTGTGCTCGGTCTGGTCTTTAAGGCAAGGAGAGGATACGAGAACACCAGAATCTCTAGTTTATATACCCTGCAAAAGCATCTCAACTTGACAAGAAAAACCTCAGTAGCACAAGTTTTATGAAAAACCAAATGAACCATTAAGCTGATTTATTTAAACAAGATAGATGTAACTAACTAAAACAAGCAAAGTTTTCTTATAGCTAAAAATAGAAATGCAGAAAGTAAATGCTCTCTTTTAAAGAGCTTATTTTCCTACTCTAAGCATGATATAAAAAGGGTTAAGTGTAATCAGAAATCCAATGTAACCACCTAAGCATTTTATTGACATAAAAAAAATTTTCCTTGTCTTTGGTTACCAGCCAAAGTAAGGATACTTTATTCAGAAAATGCAAACCTGCGCGATGATTCAGAATGGGCAGGATGGATGGGAAATCATAGGCATGAATAATGTCGTCAAACTTCCTCCCAAACTGGTAAGTGCCTGCACAGGCTGCTTCTATCCATGACTGGATAGGGTTGATGTACAAATTGGAATGATGAGGAAGATTGACTACACCATCATACTGATCATCAAGGCTTATCAGATGATAATTCACTGTATAAGCCCCAAGCAGCTCCAAGTCATGAGGAAACTCTATATGTGAAGATGATATTTGAGACTGATATTGTAATAACTGCATCACATCTGTCTTTTCACAAAACTGCTTCTCCATGTCTTCATTACTGATACTCTTGTTTGGCTCTGCATGATATGACTCTGAATGATCATATAAGAGTTTTGAATGCTACTTTTCCATACTAGGATTTTCCAAGGTCTCTAGACTCATGCTTCCCTCTATGGAAGTATAGTAGATTGGACTTCCACAAATCTGTAAATAGACACTCCCCTTGTTGGATATAGCATAGATAGGATTCTTAATAAGATATCCACAAAAATCCCAATCATCATCACCATCATCTATGTTAAATGTGATGGATTCCCAATTGCTAATATCAGGTTCCGATATCGAATTCTCTTTGTCTTCACTACTGATATCGATATATGTCTCAGACTGATCATGTGGATAAACTACATGCTCCTTTTTCATATCAAAGTTTCCTAAGGCCACATGGTCCATGCTCTCTTCTTTAGATATGCCATCAACAAAACCATCAAAAGTTTCTGGTTCATTATTTTCCTCTGTATTCATGTCATAGACTGGATTTTCCATGAATGTCCAGGACTCCTCATCAACATCTTTGTTAGGGATAAGGGATTCTTCGTCACTTGTATCATGCTCCAAGCTATACTTGTCCTCATTTTCATACTCATCTTATTCATAGAAAAGGTCACAAGGTAGTACACCTTCTAGGCTGTCATCATTATATGGAGAACACATAGGAGCCCATCATGTATATCACAGTTTTCATCATAAGTTTCACTATAAGATTCTGCAATGGTTTCATCCTCAGGATTGTACTGTTTAGATGGTGACAAAGGGTAGGCCTGGCCTACCATGTATATATGATCAGACTCACCTGATTTTGTTTCCTGATTACTGACCTCCACCATCCCATGTTCTATAATCTGATTTGCTATGTAGCAAGTGATTTATGGGTGGAATTTCTCACAAGGTCTACACTAAGGAATTAGTTCATCTACCATGTTAGTTGAGTTTAACTAGTTTGGAATCCTAGGATCTTGCTGAGGAAACTTCCTTTGATACACTTGATTCTGTTTTGGCTGAAAATTCCTAGGTCCACTATTTCTCTCTAGTGTGACTATTTTGTTTTGGATTTTTGCAATGAATTGGTCCTGACTAGTCATCACTTTTTCCAACATGCTAGCTATCTTTTCCATGGGGTCTTTAGAGGCTCACTTTTCTTATGATTCAAAGGATTTTCCCTTTTCTTCGTTGTATGAAGTGTTTCCCCTAGTGTAACCTGGAATGTTGGATTTGCCTGAAGATTGCATATTCTTTTCTATTTTCTCAGCCAATTCTTGAGCAGTTTTTAGATCGGCTGGCTCTTTGTCCCTTAACTGGTACCTCAAATCACCAGTGAAAGCTTCGATGTAATATATGAGGATGGAGGCATCCCTTGGCTTGATTTCTCTAGGGAATTATGCAACCACACACTTGAACTTAGTATTAAATTCATCAATGGTTTCATTCTCCATCTTCTTTATGTTATGGAGGGCGGCAAGCAGATGTCTTGGTTCTTTATTTTCCCCCCATTTCTTCTTAAAACCCTCTAGGAAATCACTAAGAGTTTTATATGAATCATCACCAAGGTTTTCATACCACTCTATAGCATAATCCTCTAAGGATAAAGCAAAGAGATTAATTTTGATATCTTCATGGTTAGAGGCAACATCATCACAATAACTGACTAGGTGCCTTTCAAATTTTCAGAGATGAGTCTTGGCAGTGGTGGCATTATTTCCCTTGAACTTGGGGAGCTTCTTGATAGCATCTTTCAGAATGGCATGGGGAGCACCTGCTATCTGAGAAAAGTCATGTGGAAATTGAACCAGGTGATAGATTAATTTTACTCACAACAATTAACAATTGATCATGCAAAATCACTCACGAAGAGACTAGAAATTGGAGCTGAACACTAAACTATATTAAATCAGTGTACAATAGCCAACCTTATAAAATAATAGGTTGCTGAATAAATAACATACATCATGGATTCGAATGCATGAGGAGCAATTCGAATCTAGCATAAACAAGGCTTACTAAAAATAAGCAAATCCCCCATAGTTGTAAAAAGCTAATCCCAAATCTGTCATGGAGCTCACGAATTGGGAAAATGGCTTAGGAAAGATAAAGAGTGGTGGAATTGCAGCTAATACATGCTTTTTCATGGAGAAAAGAGAGGAGGATGTGTAGGACAAAAAACTAGTCAACCTCACCTAGTCTAGCTTTTCCTTTTGCCTTAAAACACTGAAAAAGCAGGCAATAAAGCAGAAAAAGAAGAAGGGTGCCTAGGAGGCCAGGAATAAAGCAGAATTGATTCCTTTAGCTCTCCCATGTGCTACATGAGTCAAATAAGGCAAGTTTGACCATTATAGATAGGTAAATGACAACTTGCACAAGGTGGGACACATGAACTAGGCAAATAAGACAAAAATAATGGAATTAATGTCAAAGTGGGTGAACTATGGGTTGATTATTCTAAACCCCCCCCTTAAGCCTGACTTATGAGTAATATATCAGAAAATTATAGGGCCTAGCAACAAGGCTTAGTCACCCTTTACATACTGCATGTCCATTTAAACAAGGAAAGAGGCAAAACCAACTTGGGAAAATCCTCCCTTAAACATGGACTGTAAAACAAAATTGTAGAATCTTGTCTTCACTCATGCTTCATAGCATGATCAGCAATCCCCAGTAGTGATTTGAGATTGCTGAAAGTCTTCTCACAAAATGCTTTAGTGAAGATATCAGCTACTTGTTCTGAAGATGAGCAGAAGAGTAGGTGAATGGTGCCATCATGCACAAGTTCTCTGATGTAGTGCATATGGATCTCATTGTGTCTGGTTCTTTGCTTCTGAACTAGATCCTTGCAGATTCGAATGGTACTCTGGTTATCACAGTATATGGTAGATGAGTACTCTTGTTCGAAGCCACACTCTCCAAGTAAACCCTGGAACCATAAACATTGAGTTGCTGCATTAACAACTCCTTTGTACTCTGCTTCTGTAGATGAGAGTGCAATGGCACTCTGTTTCTTGCTTGACCAGTTGATTGGCCCTTCTACAAGCATGAACACATATCCTGAAGTGGAATTTCTATCTGCGCTATCACCTGCCCAATCATTGTCAGTAAATCCAATCAAATCAAGATCATATTTTGCTTTATAGAAGATCCCATGTGTCCTTGTTCCCTGAACAAAGTTAAGGATCCTTTTGGCTGCTTTACAATGGATCTCTTGAGGCTGATCCATGAATCTAGAAGCCACACTTACTGCATCACAAATATCAAGTCTATTATGAGTCAGATACAATAAACATCCAATCAATCGCCTATACAGTGTATTGTTTACCATCGGTGAAGAATCAGCTTCTTCCAGCTTCACTCCTGAAAGGAAAGGAGTTTTTCTTGCTTTGCAATCCTTCCTTTTGAATTTGTTCAGAAAGTCCAAGGAATATTTGGATTGGTGCACCTTGATTCCAGCTTTGGTTTGAGCAATCTCAAGCCCCAAAAATTGACTTAAGAGCCCCAAATCTATCATGGAGAAGGCTTGGTTCATAGCTCCTTTTAAGGAAGCAATCTCAGCCTGTGAGCTTCCTGTAATGAGGAGGTCATCAACATATAACACAATGATCATTAATGAACCATTAACTAACTTCAAATAGACATTTGGATCTGATTTGCACCGAACAAAATTCAGTGATAGCAAGAAGCTATCGATCTTGGCATACCAAGCCCTGGGGGCTTGCTTTAGCCCATACAATGACTTTCTCAACCTGCACACAAGAGAAGGGTTAATAGAAAAACCTTGAGGCTGCTGCATATATATCTCCTTAGTGAGATCTCCATTCAGGAAGGAACATTTTACATCCATGTGATGTACCTCCCATTTCCTTGAGGCTGCAATGGCTAGAGCTAGCCTGATGGAATCCATCTTTGCCACTGGGGCAAAGGTCTCATTGTAATATATGCCATGAACCTATGAGTAGCCCTTGGCTACCAATCTGGCCTTGTACTTCAGTGGTGAACCATCAGTAGAAAATTTGGTCTTATAGACCCACTTACACTGGACTAACTTTCTTCCTGGAGGAAGATCCACTAGCTCCCATGTGTTGCTCTTCTGGAGTGAGCTGAACTCCTCCTTCATGGATGTTTTCCATCTTGGATCTCCTAATGCTTCTTCATATGTTTGAGGATCAGACTCCACCATCAAATATCATTTTTCAGCAAACATAGGATCCTTCATGCACAGACCACTCTCAAACTAAGATCTAGTCCTCCTTGGGTCATTGGGATCCCCAGCTAGCTCACCTGCTGCATGTAGTGTCTTGGCTGCCCATTTTGGCCTTGTGGGGATGTTAGGATCTGCAATAAACTCATCTCCATCAGACAAATCAGAATCATCATGTTCAACAAACTCTTTACTTACTTCTTGAGGTTCAGGTGGTGAAGAGGATTCACCAACTTCCACTGCTGCAAGGGGTTCTTCTTCAAACTGAACACACCTTTCAATGAAGGCTTTGTTTGCAATAAAATTTATCAATTTGTACCCTTTTGAATCTTCAGAGTATCCAACAAAAATACACTCTTGGCTTTGGAGCTGCAAATCCTTCCTCTTCTCTGTCGGGATTCTAGCCCAAGCCTTTGAGCCAAAAATCCTAAAATGGGTCACATCTGGCTTGTGCCCACTCCATGCTTCGAAGGGAGTCATGCCATCAAGTTGTTTGTGAGGCACCCTATTTTGAATATAGGCTACACAGTTGATAGCTTCGGCCCAGTACTTTGGTGGCAAATTTTTGGCCTCCATCATGCATGTTGGCATCTCCTTCAGTGATCTGTTCTTCCTCTCAGCAACACCATTTTGCTGTGGTGTGTAAGGGATAGAATGTTGCATCTGAATACCTGCATCTGCACAATAATTAATAAACTTAGACTTGACATACTCACCACCATTGTCAAATCTGAGGGCCTTGAGTTTCCTTCCAGACTGGTTTTCAACCAAAGCCTTAAAGACTTTGAATAGGCCAAAAAACTTCAGACTTGTGTTTCAGGAAGTGAACCTAGCAATACCTGGAAAAGTCATCAATGAAATTCAATGCATATTTGTCCTGCCTCATGGAGATATGAGGGAATGGGCCAGCAACATCACTGTGGATCAGCTCGAGGGGTGCAGAGGTTCTCTCATGACTAGCTCTCTCAAATTTGTGCTTTGGGTGTTTTCCTAGGATACAACCTTGGCAGACTCCTTTGGAAAATTTTATCTTGGGCAACCCTATGACCATCTCTTTTTCACTAAGATCAGAAAGATACTTGTAATTTAGGTGGCCAAATATTTCATGCCACAACTTGCTGGCTTCATTAGCATGAATGAGAAGAGCAGAGGGGTTTGAGTAAGGTAGGAAGTGTGAGAACATGTATACCTTTTTAGCATGATTCATAACTCCTTTTGCAATGACTCTACCAGTTGAGATCTCTGTGATCTCAACTTCATTGGGGGAGAATATGAACTTCTTAGGAGACCCAGTGTGGGTCATCTGGTACAATGACAGGAGGTTGGAGGTGAGACCAGGCACATATAGCACATTGCTGAACTGACCATGATCAATATCTATCCTTCCTTTGCCTTTACTTTCAGTGAGAGAGTCATCTCCCAGTACAATAGATGGTCCTTTCGACATGTCCAGTGAGGAGAAGTCCTCCTTAGTCGAAACCATGTGTCTTGAAGCTCTAGAATCAATGATAAAACTGGGTGAGCTTGATGTGCCAGCAACTAGAGCATGAACTCTCTCTTTGTCATCTGAACTTGATCCTCCTTCTCTCTTCTTTGAGCTTTCTGGAAGGGAGATGCCATTCTTCTCTAGGAGTTGGGTCAGCATGTCTATCTGCTTTTTCATACAAGAGCTTTCAGAGTGATTGCCCTTATTGTAGTATGCGCACTTGTTCATTTCACCTTTGTTATTCTTCTTCTGGTAATTCTTCTTGGGACCTTGTGGATCCTCCGGAGACTGTTTCTTGTCTCTCTTTTGCTCAGGTGGCTTTTTAGCTTTCTTTTTGCCTTTTGAATCCACCTTCGAATCTCCAGTAATCGGAGCTTGATCTTTGGATGGTTTGATGGTGCCCATCATCACCAGCTTACCATGTTCTTGTGTGAGAGATTCCATGAAATATGCAATGCTAGGCATCTTCCTGGTTCGAGCTGTCAGTTTTGTGGCATAGAAGGTCGAAACAAACACTGAATAGTCAGGGCCTAGCTTCGAGAGGATGGCCAGTACGAGCTGATCATCTTTCTTTTTGATACCACACTATTTCAGCTGCAAAACTAGTGCTTTGAACTTTGAGAAATATAGCTGCAAGGATTCAAAGCTATTTGGACTCAGAGAAATCAGCTCATTTTTTATTTGATGTCCCCTCATCTCATCTATATTTCCAAAATTATCAGCAAGATTCTCCCATACTTCATTTGGTGATGTCAATCCATCAAGATGGAAAAGGAGGTCTCTGGAAATACTCAGACACAGGAGGCCATAAGCCTCATCCCTCCTGTTGTGCCATTTTATCTTCTCTGCAGCTACATTGGGCTCTGCTTCTATTGCCATAGTCACCCTATAGAGGCCTTTCTCTCTCAACAGTATCTCCATCTCTGCTTTCCATTCAAAGAAATTGAAAGGAGTCAAGATAGTTTTCTGTGATTGATCCATAGCTTAGAAAATCTGTCCTGGTTGTCAGTAGAAGGCTCCCAGTCACTGATATCGAACTTGCAAAAAAAATTTTGAAGGAGAGAAACAACCTACAATGGCTCTGATACCATGTGGAAATTGAACCAGGTGATAGATTAATTTTACTCACAACAATTAACAATTGATCATGAAAAATCACTCACAAAGAGACTGAAAATTGGAGCTGAACACTAAACTGTATTAAATCAGTGTACAATAGCCAACCCTATAAAATAATAGGTTGCTGAATAAATAGCATACATCAGGGATTCGAATGCATGAGGAGCAATTCGAGTCTAGCATAAAGCAGGCTTACTAAAAATAAGCAAATCCCCCATAGGTGTAAAAAGATGATCCCAAATATGTCATGGAGCTCATGAATTGGAAAAATGGCTTAGGCAAGCTAAAGAGTGGTGGAATGGAAGCTCATACATGCTTTTTCATGGAGAAAAGAGAGGAGGATGTGTAGGACAAAAAACTAGTCAACCTCACCTAGTCTAGCTTTTTCTTTTGCCTTAAAACACTGAAAAAGCAGGCAATAAAGCAGAAAAAGCAGAAGGGCACCTAGGAGGCCAGGAATAAAGAAAAATTGATTGCTTTAGCTCTCCCATGTGCTACATGATTCAAATAAGGAAATTTTGACCATTATAGATTGGCAAATGACAACTTGCACAAGGTGGGACACATGAACTAGGAAAATAAGACAAAAATAATGGAATTAATGTCTAAGTGGGTAAACAATGGGTTGATTATTCTAACAAGTCAAGGGGTTTGAATAATTCCATCATTTTTTGAGATTGGTGAACATGACTCTCTACAAATATGTTATGCATATCTGTGAGGAATTGGTCTCCTAAATCTTCAAGGTTTCCACGAGAAGTCTGCCTATTCAATCTTTCCCTAATAAACCTTTCGGGATCAGGGAGAGGATTGAATAATTGTCAGCGGTTTCTTCGGGTAGAAATTATTGAAGGGATGTTAGACAGTGGAGTCACTAGATGGATCAAGTTTTAATTTTTATGTTTTTTTAAAGACTAGATCAATCAAAAGGTTTTTTTTATCTTTTTAGTTGTTTAGAAAAAAGTTAAGCTAAGTCATACTCGAGAATAAAAAGATTTATCCCCGGCAACGGTGCCAAAAAGTGTTGCCGCCTTTCACACACCTGGGTCACGTGGCAGAAATCTTCAAGCCACTCGGTGTGTCCTTGGGGGCAAGTCTCAAGTCAAGGCTGTCACCTTGTTCTTGACTCCTCCGTTTAGGCTTAACTCCTAACGAAGCCAAGGGGGGTAGACCCTATTAGGTTACTAAGGATGGTTTCTTAGTGTGGTGATGCTAAACTGAATTAGTTATTTAGGAGTTTGAATATTTTAACTACAGACAATTAAAGATGACAAGATACGAAGATAAACACAGGAAAGCACAAACCTGATACACCATATATATATATATAATGCAAAAAATGACCAGTGCCTTAGAATGGAGTCAAATCAAAAAGATCAATGTGCTTGCATGTGCTTGGAGTGAATGTTTTGCAATTGCATCTTGGTATGTTTTAAGTTAAAATTGAAGTATGAGTTGATTAAATTAGGCTAAGGGGGGACTCCAGATATACCCGAGAGTGCTTGGAGTATGTCCAAAACAAAACCTTCACGGCTACCCGCAAGGAATATGTGGGCTGAAATGGAGTCTCTGGGGCTATTGTTCGTAATGCACCCGTTAGGGTGTGACAGAGATCGACGCCCCGAGGTCACTTTTCAAAAGTTCTCGCTTCCTTTGGGTGTTTTGCCACCGTAAAGGTTTGATCGAGGTGTTGGATTTTCACCTGATGGTTTGTCAATTGGGGAAGGTGAGTCCTAATTATGCTAGTCACCCAATTTCTTTTGATATATCTTGACTGATCAGACGAACCGCAGCCAAGTGCAGAGCATACACACTGGAGTCTTGTAAATTTTAATAAGTTTTAAGCTGTGTGTTCTTGTTTAAAAGAAAAGCCTCCAAGAACCTCTTTCAATCCAAGTGGATCTCAATAGGGAAATCAAGGAGGGGTTAATTTTAAAGTTGATGATAAACAAATCATGAAAAATAAAACAACTACACAATTCTGGTTTCTTAATTAATCCTACCACGAATCTCTTTCCCCTTTCGAGTCAATCGGGAAATCGTGGGGTAAGTATTATGATTACTTTGAAATTGTACAATATGGAATATGGAATTAATAAATAAATCAATTATACTATCCTGCAACTTAGATCAGTGCTAGAAAAAAATAAATAAACAGAAAGCGACGAAAAGGGCACCGATGCAAATCACCCCAGGGGGGATGGGGAATGGGCTCGAAAGAGCCTATTCAAAGAATGATTTTATTACAGCAGTTACAATATAAAAGGACCGATAAATTATAGATTTCTTGGTCCTTATATATGCTGAAACCAATATCTTACAGTTATACAAAAATTTTAAGAATTTTGTGACAAAAGAGAGACCCCTTGGGGGACTTGAGCGCTCCAAAATCCACTTTGGACAGCAGATTCCTTTCTTCTCTGTCAGAACTGATAAAGGATAGTGACCATGTTAGAATAAAAAATTCCCAAAATCACTTTAAGAGTACCTTTGGGTCAGCCTAATTTATCTCAAAAAAATAATGAAATTAAACTAGCTAAACCGACGAAAAAGGAACCAAGGAAAGCAAGATTGCCTTGGGATCTTGGCTTGCTATTTGTGCAGCCAATTAAAATGCACTGATATTGCAGAATATTGAATTTATCATACATCAAATGAAACTACCTTAACAGCAAGCTATGAATTTTCACTAAATTGCTTGTGAAAATAAGGTACTTCTAGCTAGATCTCTTGAAATTGAACTTTATGTGCAAAATGAAACTAAGATCTAGAATTTGGAAGGGATATTGCTATTTAGATCTATGTGTGTTTTTATTGATGAGATATATCAGAGTAATAAGAAACCTTTAAAGTAACCAGTTTGAGGAAAGTTTAATAATTTTTAAAGGAGAGAAAGGGGAAGAAAGGTGTTTGTTTGTTGAAGCAGATCTGCAGAGGGAACTTGGTAGAGAATCACCGAGGGGCACGATCTTAGAAATATCTGCTAGAAAACAATGGAATCAAACCTGAACCATAGATCTTCCAGCCCTAAACCATAGATCTTCCAGCCACGACAAACCTGTAAGCTACAACACAACTCCTGCAGACAGAACTATCAGATCTAAAGATACATATGAGAAAAGGGATGATACAGTATGCAAATAACCTTATTTAACATACAAGTATTAACTCATTCAAACATATGCAGCAAATAGAAAGTAAGTAATCTTACTTACAATGATCTATCCTTATGATTTCAGAAACCATTTAGGCAGACAATAATTAAGTGCAAAAAATTGGAAAAATAGCAGTTTCACCTCAAATGCAGCAAGACAATGACAATCCACACATGAAAGGTACTCCATAATTGAGCCTCCAAAGATTTTTCTTTATTTCAACAAATGAATATCAGTAGTTAGAATGGCAATCCCTTCAGTCCAGCTCTAACTAGCTTGGAAGAGGAGGCTGTGCCTGGATATATACAATTTACAGGCCATCTAGCCCAGGGGGGGCACAATTACTCATGCAATCAAGTGAAATCAACTGATGGAGAGTCCATCAATGCCTGATCTATGTCTAGCTGAGCCAGATCTGAGTCTCATTGAGTGCAACTGTCAATCGGGGGGCTGATTTGACTGACACCTCAACCTGTTGATTGAAGAATCCACCAAAAATCATCCAGTTGAGCCAAAAACGTGTTGAGGAGAGAGGGAGGGCAAAATTCCTCATAAAGTATGCTCAAGATCAACTCTGGATCTGATTTGATCACCTCCTTCAGTCAAGGATTTGTCAGATCCAGTCAATCTGCTTCAGATCTGACTGATTTCAATCAAATCGGCTGAGAATTCATTGATTTATGATTTTGGATTTGCTCCATTATTCATCAATTTATTAATTAAAATAATCAATAATTGATTTTTGGGGCTTTCTGACCTGAGTGATGGAAAATCACTCAAAACTAGGAAACAGTGGGTCCATGGGTTTACATGGTGCTCTTAGCTTGAAAATGAGCACATACATGACTGAAACTGATTATTTGGCCCACTTTAATTACAAAATCAAATTTTCCAATTAAACTATTAAAAAATAGAGTAAGTTTTGGAAAAATTAAAATTTAATAAAAAACACTGAAAAAACTAAAAATTTGAAAAATTGAAAAACACCTAGGGGGACTTAGACATGTTCATATGACTCAAAAATGATGTCTAACATGTTTATACATTGACACATAGACTCTAATAACCTCAATAGGCCTAAATTCCAAGCCAACCACACCGACTTTGGAGGTATGGAGTGAAAAACTCAGAAATTATCAGTTGTTTGTTCAACAACCAATAATAACCAAGGGAAAAAACACCATGGGCTAATCGGATTGACAAATAAAGTCTAAGAGACTGAGTCTTTTATAGACACTATCATGCTAGAACATTTATTACAATTCCCTCATGGGGTATGAACATGTGATATAGTACAACAAGCACTTCCCAGAAGTACTTCCAAAGGTCTTTTTGAAGTCCGAACAAGTTAGCCATGTCCGGTTCACTGGGCTCACTTGATAAAAACCACTAAGTACAACTTAGGTGGTAACAGTATATAATATTTTTAGTATTTTATTAACTATTTTTCTTAAATGGTATTGGCTCGTACAGATGATATCAGGCTCCTAAAATTTTTCCCAAGACGTGATGGCAAGTTGAGATCATCATACATTTATTATATTCATTGCTCTACATGACCTAATTAATTAATACCACTTCCATGTACCTAGCAGGTCATGTCAATGTAAGGTTGATCGATGTAAAGATCATAATGTTCATGGTGATATAGATTAGAGGAAATTTGGGGTCTAAAATGGGCCTTATAAGAAAACATGCAAATAATAAGTTCTTGTGAGTTGGAATTCAAGAACCAA
>LPNX010849970.1:148860-162376 GCA_001517045.1 Pseudotsuga menziesii | reverse complement strand
TGGAATTTGATTCTGCATCCAACGAGTACCCACACTGCATACTTTTGATGGACCCCGCTACCCCAAAAACAAGAAATACCTGAAAAAAAGTGATGATGATGACTTTTTTTCAGGTATTTCTTGTTTTTGGGGTAGCGGGGTCCATCAAAAGTATGCAGTGTGGGTACTCGTTGGATGCAGAATCAAATTCCACATCCAATGAGCTCTCTCGATTGAAATTTGAGTAAAAAAAACAGGGAGATATGTCAAAAATATGAACACAAAAAGTAGTTTTTTTCTTTCTTCCTCCAAAATTAATAAATATTATTTTATTATTTAAACTATTATTTTATTATTTTCCTTAGGAGGCCCATTTTAGACCTCAAAATTCCCCTAATAAGTTAATGATGGATCACTAGGGCACCTCTACCATTACAAAATGCAACACACTCCATGCCTTAAACTCAAAACGAACCCTAATTCTCTGCCACTCAACATCTTACGCAATTGGGTCTGCTTTCTCACTAGTTCTGCATTGGTCATTCCCACATAAACATTCTTACTGCTCCTTGTATTTGATTCTAACTCCTAAGCGGAAGCCATAGCCACCATTACATGGGTTTGATGCTTTTATTACCGGAATTCTTCAATAAATCTACTTAATTCGATAACTACCAGATCCATCAAGAACCAACAACTACATGTTCAAACCCCATTACGGGAATGCCTACTTACATGTACCAAGCAGTTCATGCCAGAGTAAGTTTAATTGCTGTAAAGATCATAGTGTGCACAATGATCTAGGGTTAATGGTGTATCAGTAAGGCGACACCACTGTTGCAAAAATTAACAGACTCCACGCCTTAAAATCAAAACAAACTCTAATTCTCTGCCACCCAAAAGATAGTCGTGGTAGCTCGATGCCTTTAACAACTTTTTCATGGTGGAGTCAATTAGTTTGATAGTTATTTATTGGTTGAATAACAATGGACTTAAAATGTTAAATCATTATTTGAAGTATGTTAAATCATTATGTTTTATATAACCAAGATACTTACCATAGTATTATTTTATAATGAAAAGATGTAACCCAAGAGGGAAAGAAATATTATTATAGTTGTCATAAACCCAAGACCACACCTACTTTATTGGATGTTCCATCCGTAAAGAAGGGTAGGTAATAGAAAAAAGATGCCAAATATTGATGAATGGACGGTGGGTATATTTTTAACTATATTTTTTTTCGAATTGGGCATCACTCAAGGAAAGAGAGAGAGTGTATGCATGCCAACAATCGATGGTTCCGAACCAAACCCACCATTAACCCGATAAAGAATAATGAATAGTCGTATTTTAATCGAACTTCTTTTTTCTAATTATTGAAGGCTATGGTTATCTATTCCCCTTTGATTATGAGATATAGAGCTAGATATGTAAATCCAGAGTTGTTGTGATTTTATTGATGCTTAGTTTGATTTATTGTTTTTGCCATCCTTGAGAGCGAGTGAGATTCATTGATGATTAAAGGTTTTGTTTTAATGGTCTTTTTTCCTTTTTTGTTTAATTTGTTTTGATGGTAGCATGATTAGAAAAAGTGAACTTATTTATTTAACCTTTTCTATTGATTAATGCACTCATTTTAGTTGGACACGTGACATTATGCGACCTCGAGAGGAGGGGATATATGGCTTTGCTTGTGACTACCATTTTGATCCATGTCGATCCCTAAATTCTTTGGCAAATGGAAAGGAAAATACATCATAAAAATTTTTAGGTTATGAAGTGCGAGTACAAATGAGTGGAGGACACAATACAATGGAAATAATCATGTACCTAGTATAATGATACATCGATGTTTGTCCTACCCTAAATTATATTCTTACAGTAATAAAATAATAAATTATAGTCAATGGTGACTTGTTTGGTTAATTAAAGTAGGATGTTTTTATTGTCCCCAATTGGATTCAAGTTCCTCCATTAACATGATCAGGCTCTTGTGTGCATTTTCTTGCCAAAATAGGTGGAACTAGGGGCAATTGTTAAGAAACTTTAGCGAAATAGAAACCCCACACTCATGGCCTCTTAACAAAAAAAGGTGACCTTTGTGGCATGGAAATATATTTATATCTATCAAATGTATAAAAATTAGAGAAAATGTTGATACTCATGTCGACGATAAAAATTTAATCCAAAAATAATATTGAAAAGCATCAGCAATATGTAATGATATTAGTGAAATCAGGGAGGTGGGGTGAGATTGCTGAAGTGAAGAACAAAAGAACCCAATGCAATGAGCCTATCGAATGTGTTAGGACTTTTTATTAAGTCTTTTGCCTTAGAACCTTTTTCTTAAAAAAAATCTTTAGTAAAGGGGTTTCTACCAAAACAAAGAAAGAACAACCTTATAATGGGTTTCTATCGAAATAAGGATGCAACCAAGATCATGCTTGATGAGATACTTAAATTGGATGAGAAAATTCTATAATATTTCAGTATTAAGGGGCCAGAGCTCAGAATTCAACATGGTTCTGGATGGACTTGATCAGAGGATAGGTCCTCATTTCACCATTGTAACTATAATGTAGCTAGCTTACATGAATTGTAGGGAAATAGAAACTAGTGGTAGGAAATGGGAATCAAGAGTCTATCACATGAGATCCATAAGACTTCCTAATTCGAACCTTGAATATTTGATATTGTACTAAGAGTTGGATCCCTACAATATGTAGTGTTTTATTCTTGTTCTTTAAATCTGGGTTTTCTTTTTATCCACTGGAGATGACTTTTGCACTCCCCTGTTGCTTATTTTGGATGGTTATACTTTCCAGTACCATTGACCTATTTTTTATTATCTATGGGAATTATTAATATAATCATTTGAATTTGAACTTATAATTCTTATGTTAATTATAACCGGTCTCCTTGTCCAAGATGAAAATATAATACTGCTCCAAAACAAATATTTTTGTACTGATCCAACCCTCCTGGAAGAGAGCTAGAAATCATCATTGATTTTGTGAGGCATGATGATGATGTTAATACTAAGAGTATTGTACAAAAGGTTCAAATTTGATTACATTCTAAAACACTAGTACAAACCTAGCTATCCCAACATATTTTTGAATTTTGCATGGAAATTACATAAACATAATGTGTGTAAGAATGGAATTTTGGTTGATATTTGTTGATTGAATCTAGCCAGTGTAATCCAGGATTGCCTATGATGACAAAAAAAAAAGAAAATAAATAGCTATTGACAAAATAAACTGATAAGAAAAGACAAAAACATTAAGAAGATAAATCATAGAGATAGTAATACAAGATCAACACTATACTGTAACAAATTCATATGGATTGAGGAAGCAAAAAAAAATGGAGACTTCATTTTCAAGTGTTTATTTCCCTTATCAAGAGCTAGTGTAGAGTGCACCGATTCTTTATAAATGAAAATCAAGGAATGATGACACTACTGGTTTGCCAGATGTTTAATTTCACTTTTAGAATCTAGACTTCATTAGCACAAACCATAAAATTCAGATTCACTAGTACATATTAGTACATCAAACAATGAACACGATAAAACATGCCTTAATATGATATAAATGAGTTAAACACTTTAAACAAGATTTAATGATAGAATCCATAAAGAGACATTATTAGGGGAAATAACCAATGAGACAAATAAAAGATACAGGTAAAATCAAGTTAGTCAAACTCAGACTCGACAAATACTCAGATGGCTTGGGAATCGACAAACATATTTTGATTATATATATATATATATATATATATATATATATATATATTGTTAAACCTAAATCTCATCACCATAATGTTATGAGATAGGTATTCCCTTGTTTGCTCCAATCCCTCAAAGTTTTCCCTAGAAAAATGAAAGGAAGAAATTATTCCCTTGCAATTTTCCTTGTTTTGAGCCAGTAATGCTCCTTCTCCATTGATGAAAAATGTTACCTAAGTTAGAAACACTCATGATACATGAGAAAAGAGTGGTGCCACCACCTCTATCCTTACTGCAATAAGAATTACCCCCTTAACACCACCTGTTTGATTCATTAAAGGAGCGGTGCTCGAGTTTTCAAGGCAAAAAGAGAAGCTTCGAGAGGCTTCTTGAAGCTTTCCTTTGTGGAGCATCATCCCTATGGTTTAGGACCACCTAGATATCAATATCATCCCTTTTTGGATCTTATATACACCTCACCCATGACATCCTCAACCATTCTTATCCTCCCATTCCTTTAAATACTGCCTCATCCCCCATAGGAGAGAGGAGGAAGAATTGTGTTGCATACCCAAACTTTGTCAAAAAAATTATTGAGCTATTGGAGGTAAGCTGAAGTTAGAGACAAGGAGCCATTGGAAGGAACTCTTAACTCCAGGGCACAAAGGTTGTAGTCTCTCTAATCATTTCTAATAAAAAAATTTATTTTATTTCCCATATTTACTGTGTCATTAGTATGTATTTCTTGATTTATTGGTCACGAGCATATATCTAGTTGATTATCTTGTATGCTATCATTCTTTTCTTGTTGTCTTTAATATTTTACAAGTTCTTCTACAATATTAGAGGAGAAATCTTCAAGGATAGCAATGAAAACCTTTGAGAAAAGTATCATGGCATTTCATTCAAGTGATTAACCAGATCTAGGGGAAGTTTAACATTTGGTGTTTGTGTTTTGTTCTATACCTGAATCATTCATATCTAGGGAAATAGCTCTTGTCTGCAGGAGGTGCATATTTCCGGATAATATATATATATATTACATTTTGTTTCCTTGGAAGAGTAATACAAGGGACAAAACAACCCCTATGAAAGGACTAATATGAAAGAAATTAACTTCAATGTAGACTCCATCATCCCTAGTAAGTATTGAAAAATTTCGTAATTTAGTTCAATTTTATTCAATTTTATCAATATATTAGAAATCATTGTCTATTGGGTGCTGAGTCATGCATCAAAATATGATCAATATTTGGTACAGAAAACACCAATGGTTCCATCGAAACTGCAAATTGAAAAAATGAAAACACCAATTTAGGTAAAATTGTAATTATTTAATCTAGGATCATCAATGTCTAACTTATTATTTGCATGCATCTTACTTTGTCTCATTTATTTGTAGGGTCAAGATAATGCTAATGAGTTGACACCAAATTCCCAATTGGGGCTGGAAGGAAAGAAATGATTTCTCATTGCATTAAACTCAAGGGTTAAAGTTGCAAGGGTGACAATACATAAGACTGACCCAAATGTAATGGTACACTATGTCCCTGTTGGAAAAGGCTATTATATTGTGAATCCAATAGAAATTTTAGATACTCTATTTGGAAATATAACTCTACCACGTCCTAGTAACACATTATGTAATCTAGAAGATGCTTTGTGAAGCTTCATTCCTTGGCATAAGGATGACATTGAACTATGTAACTAGTGGTTATACTGTGTGACTAGTGATTTTAGTGATGTTGTATCAAATAAGAATAGTTGATTTATTGAATATTTATACTTAGATGAAGACATAGTTTATAAATTTTTTGTATTTAGGGATTAATGTTTACAATTACTTAAAGTTTTGGGAAAAAGTTTCCATTATATGCCATGGGCACAATTTCTGATTTTGTAATACATCAATATTATATAATCTTTGTTGCATGTGAAATGAGATGTTGTGTTGTGAATATGTGGAATGAGCAGTCTATCTATCATATTTTCATTAAGTTCAAAACCTTGGCTGAGCTTAGAGGTCTAAAGCTTTTGGTCATGATGGGTATTTTTTATTTTGTGCCTATGGCGTCTACTTAGCATTAAAATTAGACTGGTGTTCTGGGAATTTGAAATTATATCTAAAATTCCTAATCTAATATATAAATGGTACTTCCCACAGACATGGATAATGACTAAGAATTACTCTATAACTAATTTTACATACATATGTATATACTTATTTAGGACACACATGCACATGACAAAGATAGAGTGAGAACTTGATGTTGTTTACGTCTATAGTTCCTTGGATTTATATTCATATATTTCTTAGGAGTTGTGATACAATTCAATCATATTTATGCTTTGGAGCTCAGGTCCTCATCCTGTATGTGGTGAATTCAGGGTTTCTATGGGTTTTCTGGGGAAGTCATTTCCTTCCATTCACCCTTGTTAGCATGTACTCTACGAAGTTGCATGTGAAAGAAGTGGCCTATACTATGGACCAAACTAGTGATTTGTAAATTTTTGAAGACAACAATGTTTCTTGAAATGGTTAACTCGTACATTTGTCTTTTTTCTCTTGTAAAAAGACAGCCGATGTAGCTATGTAATTACCTTAAAGAAAGTGGGAGTTGTATTCATTTCAAAACTTACTTTAGGGTTTTCTTTTTGGTTTCAAAATATATATAATTGTGTGACTTGACATTTTTTAGTCCATGGAATTACAACATTTGCATTTATAGCCAATTGGAAAATAGTTTCATATCATGTATGTAACAAAGGTTACACAAATTCTTTGTAAATGACATATGTTCCTGCCCTATTTCATGGTGATGATATCGGAGTATATTTGAGTTTTTAAAATCAAACTTGCCCAAGGACGGTGGATCATCAGTTCACTGAATGTGTTAGATTGGTTAAATTCTTTTAGTCCATTCTTTCCCCATCGCAACATTGATGTATATTGGCCTGGTTTAGATAAAAATTTGTTAAATTTAAATTTGGAGATCAGAGATTTCCTTACAAAGGTCTATCTTCTTGTGTTGATACCATTTTCAATTTTCAACTATGTATATTGAAGTCCTCTGTTCCCACTAGTATAATTTTCTTTGTCAAAGGTTGAGGCTACTGATGAGGTGCCCTGATCGTGAATCTAAACATAAGGGGTTTAAGAATGTCTAGTTCTGCTAGGTAAGCTTATGGTGTTGGACAGATTGTAAATTAGGTAGCTATGTTGTCGAAAGCTTTCAGATATTATGTTGCTTCTTTGTTAAATTTGGGAGATTCCTCTTTTAGCTGGGATATATTTTATCAATGATGTTTGGGGTTTTGGGTTTTTCTATATTCTCTGGTTCTTTTTGTATGGAAGCTAAGTTACCTGAAACATGCTACTAGACCTAGTGAAATACCATTCCTCATTTCAGATACAAAAACAAAGGGGATAAGGCTATGAAACGCCATAAATCCATATCAGACTAGTACAGATACATTTTCAGAATGACGTGATACATTTTAGTGCCAAAGTAATGTTGTCAGCTTAATTTTGATAAGTTTCAGTAAGATAGTGATATGTATCTCAAGGAGAGGGGCACGTTTCAGGCAAAACAATGTATTAGTAATTGTTTTAAACATGTAATTTGAATCCTCAACCTCGCTAAATATGCCACGTTCCATCTCAAAGGATACAATAAATCACTGAAACAAATTTATCAGCTACACTTTCATGTTTTTAGTATGCAACGACCATGTTTGCAATCTACAGCGGCCAAGTTTGAACATTAAAGTTCTAGTAGAGAATTTGGAGAAAATCGTTGGTTCACCTAAGCATTAAGGTTCTGCATGCAATTTACTATTAGACGGAGCATGACATATTGTAATGATATTAGGTAGGCAATATAACCACTTATATTCGAGCAACAACTTGGAATTTTATTTTTCTCATTCTCAATAAAATATAGTTTGGACTTAGATTTTTTTACATCATTTTAGATGTTTTATAACGTGAATGAATTGGACACTATCACATTGATTGTTGATAAATATGCCTGATCTCAATGGATAATTTTTTGTTTAAGTTACAACGTTATACAATTTTAAATATTTTAAATTATTTTTTTAAATTGATGTTTGGTGATTTTCTGAAAATGAACAATTTGGAAGCCCTTTGTGGTTTGTCATCTGTTGTTTTGTTCAGGATTATAAACAATGACATGTAACATGGTATATTAGATAATATCATTAACATAAAGGAGGTGTTTATTAATTGAGGAAAAAAGTAGGTATGAAGTGATATAGGATATATGATTTTTTTTAATAGGATAATTTTGACCTAATCTCATCCTTAAAAGAAATTTTCAGTTAGTTTTTCAACTAAGAGAATATGTTTCAAAAAGAAATTGAGGAAATGAAACAAATATATATTATAAAATGTCAATATGGATCACATTTTACTTCATGAATTTAACAATGATTAGGATTGAATGCAAAGGATGTATAAGTTGATCACTGCACCAAAACTACAAGTCACACAATAGTGTCGCACGCTCTTTTTTCATATTTTCTAAACATTGTCTAAATTTAATATAGTTGTCCTTTTTTCTTAGGATTTTGCAAATACAATTTACTAAATAATCTCATCTTACAATAATGATATTGAAATAGGATTAATTTTTGCAAGTGTCTTAAATAATGTATTTTCTTTTCAATGATAAATGGTAATATAAAAATTGAAATTTTTATGTCTCATGGTTTTCAAATTTTCACACACACACATATATGTTGTTTCCCCGATGTATCGTATCCAAAATTTTTGAAAATTTGTTGTATCTGTTTCACCCCCATATCCGTATCCATTTATGTATATGCTTCATTTCAACTTGGTATGGTGGTGTTGTTGGGTGCTGTGGCTTGAAGATCCAAGAGGAATAGGAGATATCAGTTCCAATTAATGAAAACATGTGGGATTTAAATTTATCATTTAATTGTTAATATAAAGTGGACAAGAACTTTTAAAAGGTTTTTCTTATGTCAGTATGCAAGTTAGACATGCTCTTTATTTTTTCTTGAACAACATCCACTTTTGAAATGGGTGTTGTTGCCGCCTTTCACACACTTGAGTTACGTGGTAGAAATATTCAAGCCACTCGGTGTGTCCTTGGGGGAAACTCTCAAGTCAAGGATGTCACCTTGTTCTTGACTCCTTCATTTAGGCTTAACTCCTAACGAAGCCAAGGGGGGTAGGCCCTATTAAGTTACTAAGGAAAAATTATTTAGTATGATGATGGTATTAAAGAGTAAGTTTTTTAGGAGTTTCTATTTAACAATTGTAAAAAAAAATAACATGATGAGATAATCACAAGTAAGCACGGAAATGACACCCAATCACATATAGATTGAAAGAAATAAACAGTTGACCAGTGCCTTGAAAATGGAGTCGAAAAACAATTAAGAGTTCTTGCAAGTGCTGGAATGAATGTTGTGCAATTGTATCTTAGTTGATTTTAAATTAATGTAAGAAGATGAGTAATTTAACTTAGGTGAGGCCACTCCAGATATACCCAGGGGGTACTTGAAGTATGTCCAAAACTAAACTGTCACGGCTACCCACAAGGAATATGTGGGATGAATGGAGTCTTTGACGTTGTTGTTCATAATGAACCCGGAGATGTAACTGAGATCGAAACCCCTAGGTCACTTTTCAGGAGCTCCCAAGGGCCTTTGGGTATTTCGCCACCATAATGGTTTGATCGAGGCATTGGATTTTTTCCTGATGGTTTTTCAATTTGGGGAGAGTGAATCCTAATTATTCTATTCACTTGAGTGCTTTTGATGCATCTTGATTGATCATATGAAACGCAACCAAGTACATATCATACACACTTGAGTCTTTGTTATTTTTAGTAAATTTTAAAAGAGGTGTTCTTGTTAAAAAGAAAACCCTCCAGGAACCTCTTTCGGTCCAAGTGGACCTCAATCGGGGAATCAAGAAGGGGTTGATTTTATTATTATTACTAAAACAAATTATGATATCAGATGGAGCATAAACAGATAAGAAAACCACAATTTTCTAATTAGACTACCATGACCCTTTCTTCACCTTTCGACTCAAAAGGAGGCTCGTGGGGTAAATATTAAAATTACTTTGAAACCACCAGATATGGAATATGGAAATGATTATAAGTCAAAGTATACTACCCTGTAGATTAGAACTACACTATATTGAAAAAAGATGAACAAAAAGTAAAAAATGACACAGACGCAAATCAACCCAGGGGGGATGGTGAACAGGCCCGAAAGAGCCTATTCGAAGAGGTTCTTATTTTATTAACAGAAATTAAAATATCAGAAAACTGAAAATTATCTACTTGGTCCTTATATGGAATGAGACTCAAGGTTTACAAATTGAAAAATTTTGAAAATTTTGGAAGACGAAGACCCCCTGGGGGGTTTCGAATGTTCCAAAAATGATTTCTGGACAGCGCCTCCTCCTGTTTTCTGTTACACCTTCTAAAAAACAGAAATATTATCACATTTAAATATCCCAAAATTACTTTTAAAGTACTTTTGGATGAACAAACGTTTTACCCAAAAATTCTAAGTTAAAACTAGTTTTTAAAGAAGCGGAAAAAGAACCAAGGAAAGCAAGATTTCCTTGGGATATTGTCCTGCTTTCGGGGCAGCCAATATGAATCAATTAAATTGATGAATATAAATTTTTAGATTCTAAGGAAACAACCATGCATTCAACAATCTTTAGATCTACTTTCACAGCCTTGAAAAACGACAATTTTCCCTAAAACTAGATCTAGAATGCTTGTAAATTTTATTTTAGGAATGAGATATAGTTTATGATATTTAAGGCAGCAATATATATGTAAATAAACTATGAAATTGATAGAGCTAAACAATTTTGAAGCTGCAAACAAGTAACTGGACTGATTTTAGAAAAATTTGAAGGAGGAAGAGGAAAACAAGAGCATTTGTTGCCGGGGAATGGATCAGCAAAGAAGACTAGTTATTGGAATGCCAAGGGATAATGCCTTCACAAAATAGTTAGATGCCCAGTGGATTCAAGCTAGATCCATAGTTCATCCAACCCCTGTTACCTGAAAACTAACAAAAAATCCTGCACAAAACCTTATGAGATCTGGATAGAAATATATGAAGAAAGAGAGGGATTACATGCAAATAAACTTATTTAAACATGTATGATCTGAATATTTAAGCATATATACTATGAGATATTGAAAAGAAAGTAATATTACTTTCCTAGATAAACTCCTATTTATTCAACTGAATCATTAAGCCAGATAGGATTTAGATGCAGAAATTGAGAGAAAGCCAACGGTAAAAAGCTGCAAGACAATGTTAAATCCACACATATAAAAGAATTACACTGATTTGGCCTCCAAAGCTTCACTTTATTCCAATAGCAAAATATATTATAGAATATTACAACAGCAATAGCTCCTCAATCCAACTCTAACTCGCTTGGAAGAGGCATCCTAAGCTTTATTTATACAAAAAAATAGGAGATCCAGCCCAGGGGGGTGCAAATCCCAAGGAGACAGACCACTGGAGCTGAAGGAGAGTCCATTAATGTCGATCTAAAGATGAACTGATCTTCCACTAATCCTACTTGTCAATCGGGGGGCTGATTGAGCTGACACACCAACCCACAGACTGCCACATCAATCCACAGAGCTTCCAGGAGAGCCCACACACATGGAGGAGAGAGAGAGGGCACAATTCCCCATAAAGGATGCTGAAGTTCAACTTTGAATCTGTCTAGATCACCTCCTTCAGTCAAGTATTTGTCAGATCTAGTTAATCTGGTTCAAATCTGACTAAAAATCAAATCATCTGAGAATCCATGGATCTAGGATTTTGGATTTGCTCCATTATTCATCAATTTATTAATTAAAATAATCAATAATTGATTTTTTGGGGTTTTCTGACCTGAGTGATGGAAAATCACTCAAAACTTGGAAAAAGTGGGTCCATGGGTTTACATGGTGATCTTAGCTTGAAAATGAGCACCTACATGTCTGAAATTGATTATTTGGCCCACTTTTATTACAAAACCAATTTTTCCAATTAAACTATTAAAAAATAGCCTAAGTTTTGGAAAATTAAATTTTAATAAAAAACACTGAAAAAATTTAAAAATTTAAAAAAATGAAAAACCTAGGGGGACTTAGACATGTTCATATGACTCGACCATGATTCCTAGCATGTTTATACATTGACACATAGACTCTAATAACCTCAATAGGCCTAAATGCCAATCCGACCACCCGAACTTTGGAGGTATGGAGTGAAAAACTCAGAAATTATCAGTTGTTTATTCAACAACCAATAATAACCAAGGGACAAAACACACTGAGATGATCAGATTGACAAATAAATTCTAAGAGACCGAGTCTTTTACAGACACTATCATTATAGAACATTTATTACAATTCCCCCATGGGGGTATGAACATGTGATATAGTACAACAAGCATTTCCCAGAAGTACTTCCGAAGGTCTTCTAAAGTCCAAACATAGAATCTTTGTCTGGTTCACTAGGCTCACTTGATAAAAACCACTAAGTACAACTTAGGTGGTAACAGGTGCAAGATTAAATTTCTTTATCCCATGGGTTTTCCATGTGGCCAAGAACTTTAAAAGGTTCATCCTGTGCCGGTATGCAGGTCAGACATTCTCTTTATTGGAAATGAATGTAAGTTTAAATTTGGTTTATCCCATGGATTCCTCCTAGATAATTCCCACGACATTGAATTATTAATGGTTTGCTCCTAGATAATTCTCGGTCTCGATGCCCCATTTACTCGTGGATAGAAGGCTAGGGTTCCAATGTTATTCATGGGGATCACTTGTGAGCAAGTATGTTTATCCTAAATGATTGAATTTTCTCTAGCAATCCAAATACCCCAATCTATGATAAGAGGAATATCTTTGATTGAACTATTGGTTGGATTTGTGAGCTAACTTTAAAGATCCAATTCCACCATTACCAACCTACAATTTTTTAAGCTATTTATTAGGAAATAGACCACTTAATTATTGAATGAAATAGGTTATTTGTCAACTATTAACATGACCAAGAGTTATGTTTGCAAAATAGGAAGATTGCATAAGATCTAAAATGATAATTTTATTAGGAAGAGAGAAAGGCCCAAAACACTAAATTGAGCTAAACTCCATGACATATAAATTAGGGAAAAAACATGAAATAATTATTCTAAATTCTATCTACTTTTCCTTCCTATTTGCACCACCATGATTTCCCCATAAAATTCCATGCGATAACGACACTAGAGGTGAAGTTGTAGTTGATTATGTAGATGTAATTGATCATGAAGCCCCTAATTTTGGAGTGTTGATCAGGGAAACTAGATGGGGTGGAATCACACCCACAATAATCATCATCAAAAGGAGCATTCATTAGTTGTTCCAAAAGCAATGCTCCATCTCCAAATTTCCCTCCTCTCAATTGCTTCCCTAATTCGTACATGAGTTATATATATTTGACTTGTCACAATAATGGGACAACAATTGCAAGTTATAATGCACATAAACAAGATCTTTAGCCGGTTTATCTTCACCTTGTTTTTTCTTACACTATGGATGAACTTGTGGTTGCTAAAACACCTTTATGCTGAAGAAGTGTTCGCCACTTGTGAAAGAACATGTGTCATCAAAACATTCTAGATATGGGTTAGAGTTTCCATGCATGTTCCACCACTTGAGAAAAAAATAAATTCCCTCAATATTCAATAGCATGGATGATCCCAAAGAAATGGTTCTC
>LPNX010849970.1:132070-148204 GCA_001517045.1 Pseudotsuga menziesii | reverse complement strand
TAGAAAAACTGCCGCAAGCCAAAAAATCCCCCAAAAGGGTATTTTGTTGTAGTGAAGGAATCTTGGGTGGTCATCAAATATTGTTGAGATTTCAAATATCTTCATCATATTTCAAGGATTCACCATGAAACAACTCAACAATCTCACACAAATTCTATCTATCAGAAAACAAATGGAGAAAATTTACCTTTGATGATTGTCGTGGCCTTCTAAAACTTCTCTGTCTTACATGGAATATTGCTCCTCCAACTCCCAACTAAGATTTGTCATCAATGCATGTTTTCCATGGAGAGTGTGTAGGGACTCTTTGATCTTGCACTCATTCATCTTTAGTGGACCTGCTGGAAAATGAAGTGATGGAAAATGAGCCTCTTATTCTTCCCTCTTTATTGGAGCAACTCCACGAAAGTCAAGTGGTGATGTGGAAGTTGATCTTGGTTTTTTTTGAGCTGCTAAAAGTATTCATATTCATTCTCAAATAAATGTGTACTTTAATCCATTTATTCAATAGGAAACTCTATGTCACCAACATACATAGCCGATCATCCATCTGTAGATATTCAACTATCCATCGCTCGAAGGTTTAGATATTGTTTTACATGCCCTTCTCCTTTCCAACATCTTGCAATTACTTTCGCTCCCCTTCATCTTTTTATGCTTCATGGCTCTTCTCAATGATGATTGTGGGATATGGATGCTCACTCATGTCAATCCTCTCCTCTGATGTGGCTACAAATACATCATGATGTAAGGGAATAAAAAAATATGAACTATTTTCATCCCTTTGCACCAAATTTTTCTCTTCATGCGGTGGAGCTATGGTAGCTTAATATTTCAACAAATATTTTGGTTCACATCCAACTGATGTGTGCTTTTATTATGCTTCATTGTATAATCTCAAATGGTAATTTCAGATCTGATATATGTCGTTCTTTTCGATCTAATCCAAAATATGTCTTACCATAATTGACAACATTGTGCTCCTTACTTTTGCTAGCACCAACAGATATTTGGATCTGTTCTGGAAATAACATAGGCTTCATCTCTTTACACACCTCATCCACCATATTTGTAACCTTCTCTTTATTGGATTTTCTATAGGGTTATTTGAATATAACTACATTATGAATTTCACAAAACTCTCTAAAGGATAGTAGATTCCAATATATTTCACTCAATATCCAATGCTCAAAGAAATATTGAAGGGATTCTTTTGTCTGTACTTGCTCCATTTTAGACCTTGAAGAATAAGGCCTAATGTCCTCTTCATACGTATGGCTACAGGAATAACCATCATCTATTCTACCAAATCTGATCTGTTGGGGGATACTTATAGAATGTAACTCCTAGATATTTTCTTCCTTGTATTGTCCATAATACTCTTCATACTCCTCATCATAGTCTTTATCATACTGCTCATCATAGGAATCATCATTAGTGTAGGACATGGCTGCAATTTTTTTTCTAATTGAGATCTTAATTTCCACAGGAGTAGAGGAAAGATATTTTATACCACTCTAATGAACCAAAATCAGATTCAATGGTTCACTCACTCTCACTCACAAATTTCGACAAACTAGCTAATAGACATGGAAAGTTTTGAGCTCGAGGGAGTAGAAAGGGGATTTAGTGAGATCAATAAGGAAAGGGAGTGGTCCTAAATGTTTAGTTCCTTAAGCAGAATGTGTTGGGTCATTTTATGTTTCAAACATCAGCCATGATGAAATCTAATTCTAGGCTCCTGGGAGTCTTAATATATGCCAACTAGAAGCTTTGCAACTCAATATCCAACAACCAGTGGTGATAGGATGGTATTAGGTAGACCTTAATAAATATATTATGGAAGTATAGGTCAGTATTAGCAGGTTCATAAAGTTCTGAAACATATTGGAAAGGTGCTGAGGGTCGCACTAGTGAAACTAGCTTTTAGGACAACTCCTTGGGTTCGAATTTTGGCCTTCCCAAATAGTGGAAGGGAGCTATGAATTGAATTATTGGGACTTGGAACTTGTATATGGGTGTATCAGGAACCTATTAGAATATAAATGACAATAATTCATGATAGGGATGGTGTTTTATACTTAGAACAACAAAACTAGTAAAAAATACAAGTAAAACTAGGTAGGATCAATTTACCACATGAATTAGCTTATCAAATAAACTCAAAATTACATAAAATTTCTAGATAATAATCATTGCATCATAGAAAGTAGAATTAATTCAAAATAAATCTTAGAGGTAGCTCTGGACATAGTCCCTATACTCATTACATCTATATAATGAAATCGAGAACCAAAGGGAATGGATTTCGACTCAATAAGGATTAAATAACATATAGATAATGTTTATAAAGTACATGTTTAGATAAGGCTTGACATTTTTTATAGTTCATATAAGCAATTAACCATTTTGAGACTACACAACTATCTCATAGTCATAGCTTCAAAAACAAAGCTAATGGATTTGAATGGTCAACTTGGGGCATGTATTACGAATATATAGATGAAAAATAACGCAAGAAATAGAAAGGAATTGATTTCATGGTATATAACTCCTTTAAACTCATCTACACTAAAAACTAGTCAATTTCATGGCAAATCTAGAAGAGGTATTGGAAGGAGATTATGAAATGCATATTTTTAAATTCAATCATATATAGAATTGATAAAAATGGTTCAAAATACATTATTAAATTCTGATGGAAGGACACAAGGCTTCATCATTACATTCCAGGATTACTTGTTCAGAGAATAAATTAGAAAAGAAGAGAAGATAGGAGAATTGGAAGATTCGATATGTGGCTTGGACTCCTCCTTTTTGGATTTCAAATATGGTTGGAATACACTTCATAACCTGCAATAAAACTTAGTGATCATGGTTGAATTCCATCATCCTCTCAATATCATGAGGCACATCACCTAGCTTGGACCAAGGGTACTTCACCAAAGTTGGAGTAGCACAATTCTCTCTAAGAAAAGATCAAATTGTCAAAAATTCCCAATAATGATGTTCTATCATTATTTTATAGATAAAATGGATTACAGGTCTATTTTATCTTCATGTGTCCCACTTTCCTCAACCCATGCGTCCTCATGTGTTGGATTACGGCATTCTTGCTTTTCCACTGACATGTCTCTTTCTTCATTCGGAAATTGTTCCCTCCTTATTTTGGATTGAATTTCCTTTTCTCATTTTTGGAAATTGTGCCTTCATTCTTTTTGGGATGAATTTCCTTTGTCCTTTTTGGAAACTACGTCCTCCTAGCTTCCAAAAGTTTCCTTCTTTTCATCATGACAACTTTTCATATACTTTCTTGGTTTACCCTTGTTTTTTCTAGATAGATTATTTTGTGCTCCTTTATATTTTTCTTCATGTATGGATATAAATACTAGGAATAGAGTATAGTTTTATAGAAGGTTTGACATGTTTTATAGTTCATATAATAAATTAACCATTCCAGGACTACACAATTGTCTCACAGTTAGAGGTTCAAAAACAAATCTAAGGGATTTGAATGGTCAACTTTGGGAATGTATTACGAATATACACATGAAAAATAACACATGAAATAGAAAGGAATTGATTTCATGGCATAAAAATCCTTTAAACTCATCTACACTGAAAACTAGTCAAATTCAGAGCAAATATAGAAGAGGTCTTGGAAGGTGATTATGAAATTCGTAATTTTTAATTCAATCCAATAAAAACCTGATAAAAATGGTTCATAATACATTATTACAGTCTGATTCAAGTCCATAAGGCTTCACTATTACATTACATGCTTTCTTCTTCATAGAATAGAGTAGAACATAAGAGAAGAGATGAGAATTGGAAGATTCGATCTATGGCTTGTCTTCCTCCTTTTTGGATTTCAAATTGGATTGGCATAAAATTAAAAAACTTCAATAAAACTCAATGATCATGGATGAATTCCATGATCCTCTTAGTAGAATGGTGAACATCACCCACTGTTACTAGGAATATTTCAATAAGTGCAGACAAAGGTTGCTCCCCTAGTTTGCATGCGGTAGATCTAGAACAAAAATCCACAGCGATGTATCCTTCTCCCACATAATTGAATTAATTGAATATTAATATTTCCCTACCTCAGTGTCAGAGGTTTTCCTTTGCTTATGTATCCTTTGCGATCAAATGTACCTACAAAGGACATGAATAACAAGACAAAACTATGAAAGTAACAAGACAATTCAAATACCTATACTTATAGTCAAGGAGAAAAGTAATGAACACTAGATATTGACACAAATCATTCATGGAAAAGGAGAACATGTTAGTATTGATAACATAAGAAGAGGAAGCTACAACTGAAGCCTTGACATTGAAGTCTTGTTCTCATAATTACTTTGACATCAATATTACACATACTCTACAAGATTCACAAGCCTCACTCACAACCACACTCTCTTGCCTCCTATACTAGCTATGATTCTAGCATCATGAAGGTGCTCTCTTGCTATTCTTCCCTCCTCTCACCAATGAGGAGTATCTTGTACAAATAGGCCAAGGGAAGCCCAAATGGCTTGAGATATTTTGGAAGGAAGGTAGGTAATGATCCGTAGGGGATAAGAGCTCGAGTGCCACCTATTCCAAGAAGTTGGGATCAACCTCCATGAGGAATTTCATATAGAAGGTTCTCAAAATATATTTTTTTTCCTTTTTGACAGTACTGAATCTCTCTTCATATGGGAAATATGCATCAACTCTCTTTTTCTTGAGGTCAAAGGTGTCATCAGTGCACTATGTCAGTGGGAAAGAGGCGTCAGGGAGGTCTACATCCCTATGTCAAGAGACAAGGTGCATAAGACACCTATAATTGCAAAAAAACTTCTCCAAAATATGTCCTAGCCATGTGACTTCAGGGGATTGAGCATAGCTACCAATTTCAAGTGTAACAAAATTCTACCTAAAGTATGAAGCTATAAGGGGATTATAGGTGAAATGATTTTATATATGTGATCTAGAATCAGAGGCAAGAGAGTGGCAAGTGAAGACTCGACATATGACAAATTACAAATTATTTTACTCAAATCATGGTTGTTGACCAATACACTAGATATCCATGCATAATTACTATGTCATGGCTACTAACAATACACTGTAGATCCATGATCAAGAATACTCAAATTGGGACATAGCTATAGAATATACACTATAGATCTATGTCATCTTAACCTAGACTTGAGCACAACCACTAGGCATAAAACATGGACCCATGCAATGAATCAAGAAATAATCCATCACAACCTCAATATAGGAACATATTCAAGTGAATACATTACCATTAAAGGTCTTCATTCCAAATCCAAATGGTACAATTCTAACCATGTGAATAGATGTCCTGATGTTGAACATGGTAGAAACCACTTGATTTTCAGTCATTTATGTAAAACACTAACAAGTGCAAGGGAATTCACCAATAATGTCAATGATTCCCAAAGTATCTTAGTACATTCCTATGAATGTGAATAGATGAGATGGGGTCGAACAATTGGAAAAATATTTAAATCAGAGGCCAATGATGAAATCCCACTAATACATATGATCAAATTTGCGATCGTTTTTCATTGCTATTTCCACGTTTGGTCGTCTCAATTGCGACAATAATGGCCACGATGTTTCGTGGCACTTATTTCATCGCTATAATGATGAAATTTATAATTCGTCAATATAGAGATGAAAAATGGCCGCCACATGTCTTCTACACAGTGGCCTTGAAATTGATTTTTTTTATTCATTTTCTATGTTTCGTCACTCTATTAACAAAATTATCATCCCTATAACGACGAAAAATATGGCCAAAAACTGCTAGGCAAAATTTTGGTTCCACGCAAAACCATGGATTAGTTTCGATGAACGTTTGTCTCTCTATCAACGAATTATGGAATTTGAATAGAAATCTATTCCATGCAAAACCGTGGAAAACCAATCTCTATCGATGAAATTTGCGACAGTTTTTCATTTCTATTTCCATGTTTGGTTGTCTCAATTGCGACAATAATGGCTGTGATGTTTCATGGCACTTATTTCATCTCTATAATGAAAAACTTTATAAGTCATCGATAAAGAGACAAAAAATGGCCGCCACATGTCTTCTATACGGTGGCCTTGAAATTGATTTTATAATTCATTGTCTATGTTTCGTCGCTCTATCGACAAAATTATCATCCCTATAACGACGAAAATATGGCCAAAAACTCCTGGGAAAAATTTTGGTTCCACACAAAACCATGGAACATTTTCGACGAACATTTGTCTCTCTAGTGACGAATTTTGGAATTTGAATAGAAATTTCTTCCATGCAAAACCATGGAAAACCAATCTCTATTGATGAAATCTGCAAGTTGAACGGTAATTTTTCCATGAAATTGCGTCGCTATAGAGGCACTATTCATGGAAAGCCACCCAGCGTTTCGACGGTTTTGTAATACCCAGGACAAAAGTTCGTCGATATTGCAATGAAACCTGGAGGTTTAAAAAAAAATAAAAAACCATGGAAAGGCACATTCCTTTCCAGGGTTTTAAATCTTCAATAAGTGCTTGTGATTGATGTGCAGTCTCGTGATCCTCTTAATTCTGTTTTAGACCAGATTTAATAAATGTTACAGAGCAAATTTCCAGAAGGTAATTCCGAGCCACTAACTGGGGAAAACCTACCATGTGATTTGATGTTTTAGGGATGAGGTTAATACATGTAAATGACATAAATTTTTAGATCTTATAAAACAGAAAATGAAATATGAATTAAGATTTAAAATGGAATAAAAGTTGTGATTAGTGCCGAATAAATCCAAGTTAGGAAGATGGGGTCAATTAAGGATCTCATGGAGGCTTTAGTGATTAAAGAGTAGATAGGGTTGAATGGTTCAAACCCAATTTTCTCCTTAATAACTAGATCCACTTCAGAAATATTCAATAGGAAAATCCTAAGCTAGACATTAGGTATTTGTCAAACAAGAGCTAGGAGGTGGCAATGTCACCGCAATTCCTAAAAACTATTACTACAAGACAAATGCTATAGAATGGAAATATACCTCTGTTTCAACCCCAACAAAGATTCCCATGCCAAACCAAGAAATATATCATAATACACTTGTAATATAACTACAAATGGTAGCTTTAGAGATTGAGGATAAATGATAATTGCTCTTACTAGGTTTTAAAACTCGAGACTCCTATTCCCCATGAGAAGGTTGGAAGACAGGAAAAGCATCTCCATTTCCACCCAAAAAAGGATTCTTGTGCAATATTTTGGTTTGGTAGAAAATAAACAAGAACAAAAACTTCCAATATTTTGGTAGAAAATGAAAAATAAAACACAATTTTGAATAATAATTTAAAGAAATGGAGCCAAAATATGAAAAAAAAACAGTTCTGATAGAGGGAAAGTGGTTGAAAAACAGAGGTGGGAAATGCACAAAGAGAACATAAGAGTGCTAAAAGCAGGGAATGGTACAACAAGAGCACAAAAAGACAGTTAAGTCTAATATTCTTATGTTTCTATACAAACATTGGATAGGAAACATGATGAAGAGGATAGAAATGAAAATAGAAAATTTATATTATACGATAGGTACAAGCAAGTCATATAAAATATTAATGCCTAGGGAGAATGTAGGCAATGCAAGAACCCTTACCTTATCAATCGCCTTTCGCCAGGTCCATTGGCCCATACTGCTTGCAAAGATTTGTCCTAGTAAACAGAAAACCACTCTGTTGGCTGGAAATTAGAATTTATAAATTAAATAAATAATCCATTCCTAGACCTATACACAAGTGGTCATTTTGCTAGGCATGTAAAATATCAAAATACTCTATGAAATAAAAAAAAATGGGCATACAATTAAATTAGCTAATGATGTCTAGAAAGTGTGTTCTTAGGGTAATTTCACCAAGAGATGTGGTTCTGGAGTCACATTCCACATGTCCTGCGAAGGAAATCAACAATCAATCTATCCAGCACACATTTTCCACCAGAATATCAACTCGCATTTAAATTCTATATTACAATACTGTTGCCTCACTGATGTGGAAACTTGTGTTTGTATTCGACAAGATTTATTTAATCATTGTATTAAAAATAAAACAACACACAAATTTTAAAGTTTAAGACAGAAATATATTAAATACACATATAAATAGGTTTTTACTGGAAATGTGTGGACACGTTAATACTACCATCATGTCAAACAATATAAAACAAAAAAAAAGAGGAAAGAGTCATGTTGTCTTACTATATGAATAAAATGTCACTAAATACTGTAGATAAATATTTTTTATCTATGAAATGTTAAATTTCCAGTAAATAATATCCCACACAGGTGTGGCTCATTGGCGGTTCAGTTTTTATGAAGTCACTTGCGAGATCAAATCCCACCTGGGTTTACCTGTGTCCCATGTATTACAGAGGGTGTGGGGCACCTAGGGGTATAGTGGTAGCGAGAATGGATCCCTGGACCCCGTGTCATGCGAGTACTAGCCCAGCTCCAGTTGTCGATTCCCCTAGTTACTAATTTTTTTTTTTCTAGTAAATAATATTTAGAAATGGAGATATTTGTTCTAACAAAATGCACTTTGAGGAGCTCATGGAATGATTTTGTAGTGCACATATTACTACATTATTTTTTACTTATAAAAAAAACTAAAGAAACAATTTAGGGGAGGAAGTTTAGGGATGAACCTGCAGAGCTACAAGCATGGGCTTGTTGTGAGAATCATTGCATATGATGTTTCCATCATTATTCATTCTCCCATTGCATATTCCACATAGACTTGGGGACTGCAGTGGGTATTTCTTGACCCATTTTCTATTATTTATTTCTCATATTTTCTCCTAACAGTCCTTACAAAATTGGCGACTGACATCTTTTCAACGGCATCCTCCAACTGTAGAGTTAATTTCAAACCATTAAGAAGAAAAACCCTAAAAATGAATTTGTTCTCCTCAAGTTCAGGCTTGGGTTTCTTCTTAGGAAGCACTCCAAGGTAGCCCTCATTTCTACTTCTTTTCCTCTTAGTAGAATATTTTGCCATCTTGGACACAAGAAATGACAAACCGCAGAGGGAATATTTTGTTCTTCTTTCGCAATGCTTGCCTACACTTATAATTTGCAAGAATTGATGCATGCAATGGGATTTCGTTAGTTTATACAAAGAATGCTATGGATAGGGTCTATGTCTCACTAATTACTCAAAGAAATTATGCATGTACAACTCAAGACAAGCTATGGCATTCCACAACTACTACAAAGCACCACTCAGTAGCCTCAAAACCACTTTGAGCAAACAAAAACAGTTTGCTATAGAACATTCGGGCTTCAAACTCCAATTTTTTTCCATTATCAAAGAAAAACTAACAATGATGGTCAAGGTTTAATTGAATTTCAGTACATCCATCTCACACCTATGATGTCTGATACGCCGTCAACATTGGAGGAACCGATATCAAAACCTACGTCACTGAAATATAGTCCAATCAACAATAAAATAAATAATATTAAAATAATTCTATTTAATATAAAAATTTTGGGGAGGAAGTTCAGGGATGAACCTGAGGAGCTATGAGCATGGGATTGTTGTGAGAATCATTGCATATGATGTTTCCATCTTTATTCGTTCTCCCATTGCATATTCCAGATATACTTGGGGACCGCATTGGATCTTTCTTGACCCCTTTTCTATTATTTATTTCTCAGCTTTTCTCCTAATAGTCCTTACAAACTCGATGACTGACATATTTTCAATGACATCCTCCAATTGCAAAGTTAAATTCAAACCATTAAGAAGAAAAACCTTGAACATGAATTTGTTCTCCTCGGGTTCAGGCTTGGTCATTGTTGCTTCTTTTCCTCCTGGTAGAATATTATTCCATCTTGGACACAATACATGACAAACCATAGAGGGAATATTTTTTTCTTCTATCGCAACACTTGCCTACACTTAGAATTTGCAACAATTGATGCATGCAATGGGATTTCGTTAGTTTATATAGAGAATGCTATGGATGGGGTCAATGTCTCACTACTTACTCAAAGAAATTATGCATGTACAACTCAAGACAAGCTCTGCAGTTCCACAATTTCTACAAAGATTTTCTCAGTACCCTCAAAACCACTTCGAGCAAACAAAAATAGTTTGCTATAGAACATTTGGGCTTCAAACTCCAAAAAGTTTCCATTATCAAAGAAAAACTAACAACCATACCCAGGGTTTAATTGAATTGAAGTACATCCAGCTAGCACCTATGACATCTGATATGCCTCCAACACTGGAGGAGCCAATATCAAAACCTACATCATTGAAATATAACCCAATCAACGATCAAATAAATAATATTAAAATAATTCTATTTAATAAAAATTTTAAAAAATGTAAAAAACTTTACAACCACGAAAAATTAAACAATGTATGGTTGGTTGGATTAATAGACATAACCCATCCATATATATCACCTCTTTCAGTGACATAATAAGGGTTAAGAGCAACACAACCAAATTTGAGAAACATGCACACTATTAAACTTTTCAATGACAAGCATCCAATATAATAGAGAAAGGTCTTACCCGATTATAATTTATTATCAAGAGACAATTGAAGATGATATCCATTGACCAAGCATCAAGTATCAAAGACATCCAATCAACAATCCATAAGCATCAAATAAGAGTACTAAACAATAGTATAAGAATTATCTTCACAACTTTTGCTTGTTTTTTACCACAATTAGATATTTTGGTTGGTTGTTATGAAGGCATTTATATTAGTAAGCCACTGGATTTGAGAAGTATGAATTTGTAGGCATATCTGTGTATGCTAACCCCTTATGGTTCAGTTGATAGAAGAGAAGGAGGTGGATCTTATAGAAATTGAAAAAAAATAAGGATGGTGGAAACACACCCGATACTTTTGCAGATGCAGCTATAAATAATGTTGTAAATGGTCATGCTACCCCTACTGGATCTACATCTCCTGCAATTGATCACTCACAAGAAGAACTCACTAAGGTTGGTTTCTCTCTCAACATATTTTTTGTTTGACTATAATATTCCTTGTTCTGTCCTTTGTTGGTAATATCTATCTTCTTCCTATTACTGCACATTCCCTTTTACAAAGAGTATTCCCTTGCTTCCAGTTTGACATTTAATATTATCTTTGAAAAAAGCTTCATTGAATTCTAGTCAAATAATGGCTAGGGAATTTCATAGCAGTGCCACAAATTTAATTGCAATGAAGTTAAATCAATTCCATTTACAGTTGTGGACCTAAGTTACATGATACGAGGAAACAAGTATGTGTTTCCAAAACCGAAACACACTGGAAATGTGACCACTCATTTATAAATAGCACATTATATTGGAACTTTGAAAGAAAGGATTATGAATAAATGAGAAAGAACATTTAAATGAAAAGAGAAGTTCCACCATCGCTTATATTGGGATCCTCACCATTAGTATTACCCTATGCTTCCTCATCTAGCCTTTGTCTCTACCTCAATCCTTCATGAACATCGATTAACGCCATTCAATTTTTATGAAACTACCTAATACAAGCCTTAAAATATCATAGAAAAAGGTCATGCCTAATCAATGATTTTGGCTTGAGTGAAGGGTACATTTTTGCTAAGGCCATGATAGAGGAATTCAACAATCAATGGCACCAACATCGGGTTACATAAAGGTCTTTGTGATCTTGATTAAATGGCAATCCCATTCCTTGATACATGATAGAATCCAATCAAACAACTATAATCTTGCCAATCCTGAAATCTTTTAAACTATTAAGTTTGTTGAATTTTGAATGGAGTATGAAATTATACTTTCTCCATTTGAAGTCTGATGAGGTTGGAAACTTTCTCAAACATACTATAACAGTAAGTGGTAATGTTAAAAATTTAAGTAAAAGGAAAGAAAAGGAAAGATAGAGGAAACACCAACTTTTACCAGCATTTTTGGTCAAGTCTAGTAAAAAAATCAGTCAAACCAAGTCAAAATAGGTGGATGTAGAGAAGAAAAAAACATGTTGTATGGACATTGGTATGGCATGGAAATTCTTTTCCAGCTATAGAAACATGTTTCCATTGGACCTGTCTTTATGGCTGGTAGTGGTAATTGGTAACACATTTTTAGTCTCTACCACACATTTTTGTACCAAAATGTTCATGGCACGACACCTATTCTAGTCTTTCCGACAACTTAGCCATGGACTCTAGTGCCATGGAAAATGCATTTGGTTGCAGGGAACCTTCTTTCTATTTAATTACAAGGACAAATGACTATATCTTCTACACAATTGTATTAATGACCAGTGCCTTTCAATCAATCACTTCTATGAATGAAGAAGACATACTAAGTTGATTTAGTTCTTATATATGCAAATGTAAATGATATCAAGTCAATGTATTCAATTCAAGATATATGGAATTAGTAGAAAGGACATTCAGTAGCACTTTAGCATACAAGAGATCATTAGCCGTATAACCATATACAATTCAATTACAGTATTTAACAAACCAATAACCTTCCATTCAAGTACAAGAACTCATATAAATATAGAAGCAATAATACAGTATGGCAGTTCTAATTATGACAATTTTATAGCAACAGTGAAGGCTACCAATGTAAGGTGTATAAGAGTTTTAGTTTTGCATTCAATGTAAACCACACCACTCCAAACCTTGAAAACTATTCTTAGCAATATAGAACAGCCACCAAATGTATGTTCCATACTTTTAGCTATGCAAATAATTTAAATTTTCAGACTTTATTTACCGCTCTTAAACAATATCACCATCCAACTAATAGTTAACCTTTGTTTCAGTATGATGTTTACTGTGGTTGCAGGTAGGGAGGGTTGTCAAAGTTTGATGGTTTTCAGTTTCTTGTAGATTGTAGGTAGTAGGTGGAAGTGTGTTGATATAGGGTTGTTACAACCTTGTTTTCAAAATGGTTGCCAAAATGGTAACAACCAACATAGATTCCTCTCAAATAGAATACTCAGTGGCCCTTTAAAGAACAAACATGGCATGGAGTTATCTTGGCACCTAAGAGAAATGGGTTTTTGAGTCCACAGAGCACCCTTTATTGTATTATAATTAACACAATAGCAACTTACATATCCTATTAGAAACATTCACAGTCTAGCTTTGAACTGTCAATTCATGGGAATTTTGACATGATGCCCAAAAGGAATGAACAAAACTAGAAACAAACCCACATTTTGCAGACATGCCAACTAGATAAATACTCACAAAATGATATGAATCAAATCCATATTTTATGGTGAGGATATGATCTTACTTACCTTGATCATAAGCCGTTATGTTTGCACAAATCAGAAGCACCGTCAAGAAAGTAAAATCATTCAGCCTCATCCCCATCATCAACGCTTGCCAACGCATCTTGAGAACATGTGTTAACAACTCTATGTTGAACAGTTGAGGAAGAGGTATGATTGAGGAAGATAAAAGGATACATAAATTTGCAAGGTTTAATAGTTTTTATTCCATGATTAAATTGCACATAATGGTTAATTTGACATACAATCCGAAGGTGTAAAGCAATTGGGGTAAAATCTACGGTTTAAAATGAATCCGCTAGGTAAATATGCGTAGGAGATAAGCTACGTGGAGAAGCAGATGTGGTTAACAAATATTAAATATAAATGGTTATGGAATAAAGAAAACAAAATATACAGCAGAGGGACAGTCTTCTGAATAAAGATGCACACTTGAAAAAATTAAAAAGGCTAGCAGAATGTGTATAGCCAATCTCAATCCAACGGTTTAAGCAAAAAGTGAAAAATCATTGACGGTCATTATTGGTTCCGAAGGGTAAAGTTAAGAGATGGTTAAAAGGGAAAGGTGGTAGCGGAATGTAAACCATGTTCCATGTGGAAAATTGAAGTGAATTCCGTGGAGAAAAGTAGTTTGGGAAAAACCACTTGATGAAGGATCCAGAAAGGACCATCGTATAAAGGTAAAGTTGACTTGGTTTAAAAAATCATCTCATTTGTGTGTTGCGGGTGAAAGGAAGGAGACAGTCTGCCATCTTTCCAAAGTCAACTTTTACGTGTTTACAATCACAGGTAAGCCTTAAAACACTTACACTTGGTTCACAGAATTGTTGCCATTGTTCGTTATGGAAAAGGAACAGGGTTTAGGAGTTTTATGTAGGGTTTTGGATGAAAGGGAGGAATTTTTTGTTGATAGGGAAAGAAACATATGTGACCCTGTTTTATCAGTTGGAAATATATCAGTCTCAAAGGAGTGGTTGTGGCAGTGTAATTTGTAGGGAAATGATGTTCTGAATATCTACAGTTCTTTTTCATATTATTTTGCTATTGAGAAAACCTTACCATTTCCTGAATTTGTTGAATGGTGTGCAAACAGTTATTCCCCCTCTGAAAGAGTTGTCATGAGTCATACCACATCCAAAATAATTTGTAAGGTTGATGTGAAAGCCATTTGCGGAATACTGAACCTACCTAATAATTTCCCTGATAATAGTGAGTCTTTGAATGAGTCATTCTTAGTCGAAATGTATAAAAGTTGTAAAAGTGAAGTTAGATGCCAATTTCTGTCCAGTATTCTAAAAGATGGTCAGTCATTAGAAGGACTTTTTCTGCCATATAATGTTAACATTTAAAAAAAAAAGGTATAGATGGTTATGTCTTTAGTTAACCAAATCCTAGGTTTAGATGATGATATTCATATCAGTGAAGTCATTTTAGGTTTCTTATTGAGAATAATTTCAATTGAGCCCGATTCCCATTTAATCCATTGTTTCAATCTGGATGAGTATTTGGCTGAAGTTATCCATGTCCAATTGGTCGAATTTCCCATAGTCAGGTTTTTTAAATATCAGACATACCTACTGAATATGCTACTGTGTTCAAATGTGTCGGAATTGCAATTCTTGTCCACCATTTTCTCTCCAGATCTTCCAAAACAAATCAATATGTTTGAGTTTGTAAATATAATTATGGCCAAGATGTATAAGTTGTTGTTTGATGATGTATTACCAAGGGTGTTAGAAGAAATGGAACTCATGCTACAGTCTTCCTCAGAGGACAGAATAGGAGACTGGTTCTTATATAAAGATTTTAATATTTTGAGGGTCTGTGGATTCACTGGGGAACCATACAAGCTACCTATTTTTCTGACTCCAAGATTAGTTGCACTTGAGTTTATGAGGCAAAGATTGTGTGCAGAAGAAGAGCATTTCTAGGCATTCAAAAAGTATTCAAATGTTAAGTTTCCTCTTAAAGTTGGTCTATTTATTTTCAAAAACAAAAGCGCCCGATTTGTTATAGAAAAGTTATTAGAATTTATGGATTTCCAAAAGGAGCAAAGAATTAATTACGATCCACATCACCTAATTTCTTAGAGAAAGCAATCAAACAAAAATAAACCATTTGATCATCAAGTTGTCGAAGGTTTAAATAAAATAACCAATTTGTCTCGTTTTGAAGAAAGTTCAAGAATTGATGAGAGTAGGAGCAATGAGTCGATTGCAGCAGTTCAAGCGCCTGATAATCCTAGCATTTTGAGTAAGAGGAGTCTTTCTCAAACTGAGAGTATGGATATGGATGAAAACATTTCATATAAAAATATCAAAACATACTCTCAGGATGATCAAGTTTTAGAAGAAATAATTTCAGAAGATTCAAAGAAAATGGTTTTGTTCCCGAAGAAATCTGTACAGATACATTAGTATTCCTTTGGAGGAGAAGGTAGTACAGAGCCCAGTTCATGTTTCAAATCCAGAGCTGATTTATGTTGATGTATATGTAACTTCGGAATGTATTCTTCTATGTATTTTATATTATTGTAACCCGATGTTTATTCCGGGATGTTTCTATTATGTATTTGAGTCATGTGTTTATGCCCCGATGTCCCGATCGGGAGGATTAATAATGTAAACAAGTCATATCAAGTCATTAGGTAAGTCCCCACAGTTTAGGGGCACTTGAGTTATTATACACTAATTAAGGTGTAGGCTCGAGTAGTAATTATTAGGTTGAGTGCACTTCAAGTCAACGAAAGAATATAAATAGAGAGTGAGAGTTTCTCTATTTATCACTTGTGAATTAGCTCTCTTGCTCTCTAAAGTGTGGCAC
>LPNX010849970.1:85856-130244 GCA_001517045.1 Pseudotsuga menziesii | reverse complement strand
TACAGAATGTTTCAGTGCATAGAGTACGGAAGACAGAGGGAGTATGATGCTCTGCTTCAGAGGGAGTGACTACAGAATATCTTGAGGTTCGACATGGTACGATAGGATGGGCATATTACTGATGACTCTAGGATTTACTGAGAGTAAAGTGGATTCCAACCTTTGCTTCAAGGTTGAAGGCGAAAGACCAGTGATGTTCCTCTTATGTGTCAATGCACTATTGTTATAGGCATGGAGGTGTGGCAGAGTGCAGATGGAATATTCCTTGGACAAGGGAAGTATGTAGTAGAGATCCTGAAGAGGTTCAGGATGATGGACTGCATGGCCTCACCTATGGCATCGAACCTGAAGCTATTGAGTGATGCTTCTTCAGAGATGGTTGATACTACGATGTATCGTCAAATGATTGGGTCCTTGATGTACCTGAGACTAGATATTTGCTTTGCTGTGAACACATTGAGACATGTTCACTTGATGGTTGCAAAGCATGTAGGGGTACAATTGATTGTGGGCTCAAGTATGATGTGAATCAAAAGATTAACCTGGAGGGTTATGTTGATTCTGATTGGGCAGGCAGTGCCATCGACAGGAAGAGTACTTCAGGATGTTGCTTCAGTATGGGATCGGGTGTGATCTCTTGGTTTAGCAGGAAGCAATCCTGTGTGGCACTGAGTATAGCTGAAGCAGAGTATGTCACAGCTTGTTCAGCTAGTTGTGAGGCAGTATGGCTGCGGAAGCTACTGTCTGATATATTTGATCTCCAGTGGGATGCCACCTGTATACATTGTGACAACCAGAGTTGCATGAAGTTGTCAGAGAATCTAATGTTCCATGACAGGTCGAAGCATATTGAGATCAAATATCACTATATCAAGGATATGGTGCATAGAGGAGCAATGAAGCTCCTGTATGTTGCGATGGAGGAACAGATAGCTGATGTTTTGACGAAGCCATTGGCTAGGCTGAAGTTTGAGTACTTCAAAGAGAGACTTGGTGTTCTCCAAATCGAGGCTTCCTCCCAGAGATAGTGATGAGACCCAGAGCCATTCTGACATGGTGAGAGGATTAGTTCCTTCCATGGTCATATATAAGGGCTGAGCCATTCTGTCTTGGTGAGAGGATTCAGTTCCTTCCATGTCAGATATGAGTGCTGAGATTGTGCCATTCTGACGAGCAGGTCAGATGTAAGGGCAGAGCCATTCTGTTCATGGCTAAAGGATTTAGTTCCTTCCATGTCAGATGTAAGTGCAGAAATATCTCTTCATTGTGGTTGAGAGTCTTCCATCATTAGGTGGGATTGTGCCATTCTGACGAGCAGGTCAGATGTAAGGGCAGGGCCATTCTGTTCATGGCTAAAGGATGTAGTTCCTTCCATGTCAGATGTAAGTGCAGAAATCTCTCTTCATTGTGGTTGAGAGTCTTCCATCATTAGGTGGGATTGTGCCATTCTGACGAGCAGGTCAGATGTAAGGGCAGAGCCATTCTGGTCATGGCTAAAGGATTAAGTTCCTCCCATGACAGATGTGAGTGATGGCCATTCCGATGAGCAGGTCAGATGTAAGGGCAACTGCCATTCTCTAGGAGAATGGAGGTGCCTGGTCAGTTACCAGGTAGCTCAGTCGAGGAGGACTGGGGGCCATTCTGATATGACTACGGAGATGTGTTCTCGTAGGATCAGATGTGAGTGCAAGCCTTTCCATCACTGTGATAGGATGTGTTCTTGTCTGGATGGATGTAAGTGCAGGAAATATTCCACCACTGTGATAGGATTGGTTCTTGTCTGGGTGGGATTCTTTCATCACTGTGATAGGATTGGTTCTTGTCTGGGTGGGATTCTTTCATCACTGTGATAGGATTGGTTCTTGTCTGGGTGGGATTCTTTCATCACTGTGATAGGATTGGTTCTTGTCTGGGTGGGATTCTTTCATCACTGTGATAGGATTGGTTCTTGTCTGGGTGGGAGTCTTCCATCACTGTGATAGGATGTGTTCTTGTCTGGATGGAAGGGCCTTTCTAACGAGTAGGTCAAATGTAAGTACTGAGCCATTTCATAGATGGTAGTTGATTGTGCCTACCATGCTGGTGAATGTGAGTGCTGGGACTTTCTGATGGGATTGTAGTTTACTACATGATCAGATGTGAGTGCTGGGCGTGCCTTTCTGACGAGCAGGTCAGATGTAAGTGCTGGGCGAAGACCTACATGAGGGTAGGCTTACATCCAGCATGAAAAAGGGCTGGCTCTGTAGAACTTCCTATGACGAGATAGTATACCCATGATGATGACCAGCGGAGATCCAGATCGAGAGATGATCCAGATCCAGTTATGATGACTCTGAGAGATCCAGATCGAGTGATGATCCAGATCCAGTTATGATGACTCCGAGAGATCCAGATCGAGTGATGATCCAGATCCAGCAGTGATGATCTAGATCGAGTGATGATCCAGATCCAGTCCAGAGATGATGATCCAGATCGAGTGATGATCCAGATCCAGTCCAGAGATGATGATCCAGATCGAGAGATGATCCAGATCCAGCAGTGATGATCCAGATGGAGTGATGATCTAGATCCAGTCCAGAGATGATGATCCAGATCGAGTGATGATCCAGATCAAGAGATGATCCAGATCCAGCAGTGATGATGATCTAGATCGAGTGATGATCTAGATCCTGTGATACCATTTGATGATGATCTAGATCGAGTGATGATCTAGATCCTGTGATACCATTTGATGATGATCCAAATCGAGAGATGATCCATATCTAGATGACTTGAAGATGAATATGACTTGAAGATAAAGATGACTCAGATGATCCAGTTGATGCAGAGAAGAAGACCAGTGCTGAAAAATTGTGTCGAAAGAATACCTTCCTAGTTAAGAGGGAGTGTTGATGTCTATGTAACTTCGGAATGTATTCTTCTATGTATTTTATATTATTGTAACCCGATGTTTATTCCGGGATGTTTCTATTATGTATTTGAGTCATGTGGTTATGCCTCAATGTCCCGATCGGGAGGATTAATAATGTAAACAAGTCATATCAAGTCATTAGGTAAGTCCCCACAGTTTAGGGGCACTTGAGTTATTATACACTAATTAAGGTGTAGGCTCGAGTAGTAATTATTAGGTTGAGTGCACTTCAAGTCAACGGAAGAATATAAATAGAGAGTGAGAGTCTCTCTATTTATCACTTGTGACTTAGCTCTCTTGCTCTCTCAAGTGTGGCGCACTTTTGGAGAAGGAAATTCTTGGGCTTGACAGAAGACAGAAGGCTGCTGTTGTGAAGGGAGGTCATCTTACTGTTTTGGGTTCACATCTTGTGGTGATACTATCTTAGAGGAAGTTGAGGGGTTTTCTCCATTTATGGTTTCCCCTCCTAAAAGCTTTGTGTCTCTTGTCTCTTGTGATATGCTTATGTGATTGCTGTGCTTGTTATTCTCTCAATGAAAATATCTTATCATAATGCTAGCTTAAATGTTGAAAAACTAACAATTTAGTGTCAAGTTATGCTGAAAAACAAATGCAGTCATCAGAGGAAGCCATAAATTTGATTCCTCGAGTTAGAAGTCTAATGAATCAAAAGACATCATTGATTTCTACTCGAGATGTGGAGAGGAATACCTTGAATTGTGTTGTGGTTAATGATAAAAAATTATCATAAATGGAAGTGAAGTTAGATAAAATTAGTGTTCCCGATAAGATACAGCTCCATAAGCAGACTGGAGATGTTATCTATTCCAATTTATTACATGCTATTATGAAATTTAACAAATTGTAGGTCCTTGTAGATAAAATGGAAGTCCAATTGAAGCATGAGAAAGTAGAAAATAAAGCAAATGTGATCCAGATTAAGAAGTTGCAGGGGGATGTTATAAGCTTAGGAAGCAAACCAGAAAATGTACAGGGAACCAAAAAGATCTTAGAATAAAAGGACAATACCATCTAGGTATTGAAAAAGAAGCTTAAAATCCCAAATACTGAACATGCTCAGTCCCCTAAATTATATACATAAGAAAAAGATAAAGCTTATCAAGAGATGATGGATTACAAAGGCAAAGCATTGAAACTACAAGAGGAGAAAAAAAGATGGGAAATGGAAAGAATTGAATTGATGACCCATATTTTGAAGTTAAAAAAAGAACAGAATGATGAAAAGGAAATTATAGAAGAGTTGATGAGTCAAACTCCTGTTGACATAGATTTATCTCTTGTGAACATTGAAAAACAATTAAGTGAATTTTCTGCAGATGATTTGTTAGTTCCTATGTCACAGGTAAGTTTGAAGGATGTGGAAATCAAAGAATTAAAGGAACAAAATGAGAAGATTAAATCAGAATTGGCTAGAATCATTGAAGAGAAGAATAAAACATTAAATGATAAAAGCCAGTTATAGAAAAAGTGTAATGAGTTGAAGGAAAGAAGTATAGGAAAAGCTCCTCTACAAGGAGCTAAACATTTAATTTGGGATACATTATATATGGAAATCACTAAGTTTAGACACTATTTAAATTTTATTGATGATCAAATCACATTAGTCAATTTAGCTACTCAAAGACTGAAGTTTGAAAATGAGACCATGGAAAAGAAGCCTCTAAAGGAGATAAACATTTAATTTGGGATACATTATCTATGGAAATCACTAAGTTTAGACACTATTTAAATTTTATTGATGATCAAAGCACATTAGTCAATTTAGCTACTCAAAGATTGAAGTTGGAAAATGAGACCATGGAAAAGAAGCCTCTAAATACAACTCAGAATGCTTTAAATTTTTTGAATTCTCTAACATATCAAAAGTTGCAAGACATCGAAATTAAGGACAGAGTAGCTATTGTGCTATGGGCGAAGAAATTTATTAACAAACATCAGCTCATGAAGGTGGTACATGATAAAGAAAATACAATGTCTTCATAGATAAGGGATTTCAAGCTTGCTTTCAAGGATCTATTTGAAGATGACCTCCTTGCTTTCTGGGATGATGAAGGAAGATCATTTTCTCAAGAACATTATCACAGTCTTCTAGTACAAAATCGCATAGATCATTCCAAGTTTGATGATTTCGTTAAAGGGCTGACTGGAAAGATCATTGTAGAAAAATGGACAGAGGATTTCGAAGTATTGTAGAAGTTTTTAATCATTAGAAGAGGATTTCCCACAGTATCTTATGAATCCTATGTGGATTTGGAGGTATCTATTAGAGAAATGACTGAATATGACACACCAAATGCGAAATAATGGAGGATCTTGGAAAGATTTGGAAAGACAAAGTATATACTTCATCCTTGAAAACAGGTGTCGCGCATCATGGAGCTGCTCATTCAGGATACCCTACAATCACTAAGTTGATTATAATCAAACGATCTGTTATTAGAATCGAAGCATGTAATTTTATTCCTAGTTGTTAGGGATACAATTACAAAAAACTTTGATTAACAGATTATTCGGTTATTTGATCTTCTTGGGAAGAAGTTATCCTTGTATATATTTGAATTTATTTGATGTATTGGGGGTTGGAACCCATATGTTTTAGATTGATATTTTTGAGAACTTATGATTTTTGAATGAAATAAAAAAGATGAAATGTTGGTGAATCTTCAGAGATTCCTGTGTTGTTTATGTTACAGTGTGTGCCTTCTTTCCATGTGATTGTCTTCTTAGTGTTTACTTTCCATTTTGTTTTGTTCATATCTAAAACGTAGTGTTGAATAGTTTCATAATTCATACTTGTTATGCTCTGGCTATTGTCTCAGATATTTCACAAATATTTCTACTAAAGTTGATATGGAATTCATCCTGTGATGCTCTATATTGATGGATTGTTCATGTTTCTTTCTTATTCGCCTGAAAATCAATGAATGACTGTGATTGAATGGATATATTACCTTTGTTGAGATCTTGTGTATCAAAGCTTTGTATTATCTTTATCTATTTACTCCATTTCCCAATGGTATATGTGTTGTTTCAACCATCTACTTGATTTAAAATACTAATTTCATATATCTAGCCTTGTTAAATTTATATGTGAGAGATCCCTCTCTAGAAAGAAAATCCAGTTTCTTTATTAAGTGGTTTTTGCTGTTACCTTGAGATTACTTTCCACAACATTTGGCATATTTTGAGTGCTAACAAATTGGCACCGTTGCCGGGGACGAAAGTGCAAATCATCCCTGGGAGGAATGACGAAGTTTATAAAGATTAAGAAAATATTTCTATGGGCAAACAAGAATTTTTGTCAGTAAAGAAGGTTGTATATTTTCCCTGGCGATTCCAGTTCTAAAATTATTGCAAGATTTCAAAAGACATCCTGGCTTCGAAAAGGCATACACGAGGTAATTCTAATACTGAATTTTTACAAAGTTTGGAGGATAGGCTAGAAAAAATATTTAAGAAAAAAGACAAAGAAAAAGTAGATATTTCTATGTTTGGTGCATCATCTTCTCAAAATTTTCATAGCATCTTTGATCAAAAATGGGAAATTGATATTGAAAATGGTTTGTTGAAATCTAAATATGAGTCTGATATTGAAAGCGTTGAGTTTAACCCTCGAATATTAGAATCTTATTTGCTTGATTCCCTTTGGAGAGATCTTCGACATTCTGCAAAAGTTAAAGAAGCACCTGTTATTCAAAATATTCAAAATTCATCAGTCCCTCCAATTCCACCTAGACCAATGGCAGCCAAATTTGCTCCTTTACGTTTTCCTATTGTCTTGCATGATCTTCCTCAAAATTATTCTCAAATAATTTCTTTATTTGATGGAGAAGGAAGCATCACAACAAAGCATCATGTAGCTAAATTTGAAGATTTTGTTGACTTGGAGGAAGTCGATTATATGGATGTTAAAATGCGGTTGTTTGCTCAAAGTTTATTAAGGGAAGCAAAGAAATGGTTTAAATATTTTCTAGCTACGTCAATCTTGAATTTTCAATCTTTCCAAAATGCATTTCTAGAAAGATGGGATGAAAAACAAAGTCCTTTACAGCTTTTGTCCCAATATAATAGTATCAAGAAAGGAGGTTTTGAATCTGTTCATGAATTTTCAAGCAGATTTATGAGGGTTTATAATTCCATTCCAGAAGATATAAAACCTTCTGCAGCTGCTACTAAACTTCATTATGTTGGGGCTTTTGATAATGATTTTTCTTTTTCATTAAGGGAGAGAAAATAAGTAAGTCTTGCTGCTATGTTCACAGATGCTTTAGAAATGGAAGCAAATACGATGGTGAGTGGAAAGATGAAACAAAAAGACATTGATAGTAGGAAAACAAGAGATGAAAATACACCTTCCACTTCTTCTTCTACAACTCATATTAAATTTGAAATGATGTTGAAGACAATGGAGAAGTTAATGGATAGATTGAATGTGGACAATAGATCATTCAATAGAGAACAAGCTGATCCTCAAATCAGAAATCCGAATTTTAGAAGTCCAAATCCTCCTATGCCTCCACAAACTGGGCAAAGAGATATGAGAAACCCAAGGAATCAAGAAGAACAACAAATTCGACCACCTTTCCCTGAGAATTATGTTGCAGATGAAGAGGATCCTGCTGAGAATGAAATTCATCTTTTTGGGGAATTAGATTCAAAGATATATCTTACTGAAGAAGAACATCACATGTTTTCACAAGAAGATGGAAATGAAGAATTTGAAAGGGAATCAGAGCAATATCAGAGGGCTTATTTGCATGCTATGGACGATGTACAAAGGAGGATCAGATTGAGAAATAGGGAAGTCATTATAAATAAATGGAGGCTAAGTCCAAATCAGCCTTCCACAAGTTCATTAAATACAAAAAAAGGAAAGGAAATACAAAAAGAGTCTATTGTAAATAAAGAAGTTGAAAATGAAGTACAGAAAACAAAAGGATCAAAACAAGTAGCACCAGTAGATGTAGAGAAAGTTAATTCTACTTTTAATTTGCAGAATGAAATTTCCAAGCTAAAAATATCTATTCATTTTAATGAGTATAGAGATACAATAACAAAGATGGTTAAAGGTCAAGGAGAATTTCAATCAAACATTTTAGAGTTGACAGATGATAATCCTACTATTTCATTTGGGTCAAAGGTTGAAAGTATAGGTGATGAAGAAGTTCCTCCTTTTTATTTGAGTTTGAATGTGCATGATATGGTGGTACATAATGCAATGTTAGATTCAGGTGCATCACATAATCTAATGCCAAAAGGAGTAGTTGAAAGTTTGGGACTGGAAGTGACAAGACATTATAAATATTTGTATTCCTTTGATTCCAGGAGGGTGAAGTGTCTTGGATTAATTAAATAAATGGTATTAACTTTGAGTAAATTGCCAACTAAAACAATAGTAATGGATGTGGTAGTGGCAGACATTCCACCAAAATTTGGGGTGTTGTTGTCAAGGTCTTAGACTTCAAAGTTGAAGGGAAGCTTGCAAATGGACATGTCATATGCCACTATTCATGTCCAAGATGGGAGTAGGAGGTTGTATAGTGAGAAAAGAACTCCTTATGTGGTAAGCAGTCAAGATAGACCTGATATTCATCATATATATGTTGTTGATACTAATTTGGGTTCTTCTTTTTTCTTTAATGATACTGTCCCATGTGATTTGGAGTCTACGTTGCAAATGAAATCTGAAAATAATGAAGAGGGAATGATAGAACAAAATTCTTTGGAAAAGAAAAAAAAAAGAGATGGTTTATGGACTATGTATTTTGATGGATCTGTGGCAAAGGTTGGCGCTGGTGTATATATAATTTCTCCTATCAGGGATTTTAAAGCTTTGTCATATAGGTTAACATTTGAATGCATGAATAATGTGGCTGAATATGAAGCTCTATTACTTGGGTTGCATGCATTGAAGGATATGGGAGCACAAAGGATAAGAGTTTTAGGATATTTAGAGTTTGTGATAAACCAAGTAAATGACAGTTATCAAACTAGACATCCCCGGATGAGAGCTTACATAAATGAAGTATGGGATATGCTTGGTAATTATTTTACAGAACATACAATTAAAGTGATTCCAAGATATGAGAATACAATAGCAGATTATTTGGTGGTTGCTGCTGGTAAATTCAAAACTCAAAGTGTTGGTCAAAAAGAGTAACAGGTAGATATTGTAAATAGACCATCTATACTTGATAATTCTAAATATTGGCAGGTATTTGAAGATGACATGCAGATAAAAAGATTTTTGGAACTATCAGGAGAATTTGTAAACACTCATATTGATGCTGAAAATGATGACAGTGAAAATTTCCAAGAGGTTGAAGAAAACAAAGAAGAAAAGACCAGTACTGAAAAATTGAAGGGAACTTTAGGAGGAAAGGATATCATTCAATTGAAAACCAATTTTATACCAAGAGGTTTGATTCCTTTAGAGAAACTTTTTGATCAGAATGATGTTTCTAAAGATCCGAAAGTAAAACCGGCTGATAACGCTATTGAAGATAGAAATATTGGTACTAAAGAGAATCCTAAGATTGTAAAAATGTCTAAAAATTTGCCTGCAAAAGAAAAAGAAGAATATGTGAATTTAATGAAAAAGTATACAGATGTATTTGCTTGGAGTTATGAAGACCTTACGGAATATGATACTTCAATAATACAACACACTATTCCAATTAAACATGGAGAAAAGCCTTTTAGAAAGAAGCTCAGAAGAATAAATCCAAAATTGCTACCAATTATTGAGAAGGAAATTAAAAAATTATTTGATGCCAAAATTATTGTGACTTTAAGATTTTTAAGATGGGTTGCTAATTTAGTTCCTGTTAGAAAGAAAAATGGAGAAATAAGGCTTTGCATAGATTTCAGGAATTTGAATAAGGTCTCCATGAAAGATAATTATCCTTTGCCAAAGATGGATCATATTTTGCAGAAAGTGGTCGCAGCTGAAAGAATTTCTATGATGGATGGATTTTATGGATACAATTAGATTAAGGTGTTACCTGAAGATCAAGAGAAAACTGCTTTCACCACACCATGGGGCACCTTTATGTATGCAAAAATTCCTTTTGGTTTGATGAATGCAGGGGCTACCTTCTAGCATGCCATGGATATTGCTTTTGCAGGAGAAATAGGAAAATTTGTGGTAATTTATATGGATGACATCATAGTTTATTCAAGGTCTGATAGGGAGCATATCCATCATTTGGAAAAAAATTTCATAAAATGAAGGAAATTTGGTATATCAATGAATCCAAAGAAATCAAATTTTGCATTGGAAGAAGGGAAGCTGTTGGGCCACATAATCTCAAAGGATGGAATAAATATTGATCTGGAAAGAGTTGGTGTGATTTTGAAAGTGGGAGAACCAAGAAACAAAAAGGAAATACAATCATTCTTGGGACAGGTGAATTTTTTAAGAAGGTTCATTCCTAGTTTTGCTGAAATATTAATGAATATCATAAATATGTTGAAAAAGGGTCATGGGATAAAATGGACAGTGAAATCTAAAAAAGCTTTTAAAGAAATTAAATAAGCTATTTTGGAGGCTCCTGTTTTGGTGAGTCCATATTTCACTAAAGATTTTTTAGTATTTTCTTATGCTTGAGAACATACTATTGCTGCAGTTTTGTTACAGAAAAATAATGAGAATATGGAGAAACCCATAGCCTTTTTTAGTAAGATGTTGAGAGATGGAGAGTTAAAATATGATATTATGGAGAAGAAAGCATATGCTTTGGTTAAAGCATTGAAATATTTCAGGGTGTATATTCTTCACTCACATATAATTGCTCATGTTCTAACCACTACAGTAAAAGGGATTCTCACACAACCTGACCCAGAAGGAAGAAGGGAAAAATGGATAGTGACATTGCTGTAGTATGACATAGAGATTAGACCTACTAATTTGATTAAAGGGAAGATATTGGAAAAAATGTTGACAGATTCAAACTGTGAATCTTTACTGCTCAATTTTGTATCTAGTCAATTTCATCAGTTGGATATAGGGGTGGAGGTAATGATTGACTTTGCTACATATCCATGGTATTCTGATATTGTTCATGTTCTTCAAAATTTACAAGCTCCTTCAGGATTGAGTAAAACAAGAGCAAGATCGGTAAAGTTGAAAGCTACTAAGTTTTGTATTAGAAATCAATATCTTTATTGGAAGGATCTTGGAGGTGTGTTACTTAATTTCCTTTTAGAAAATGAAGCCCAACATACAGTAAAAGAATTTCATAAAGGAGATTTTGGAGGACATCATTCTTGGAAGGTGACGACAAACAAAATTTTGAGAGCAGGTTTCTATTTGCTGACATTGTTTTCAGATGTGTATAAAGAAACTAGCATATGTCATCAATGTCATATTTTTTATGGTAAAAGAAAGGTAATTCCCCTTCCTCTTAATCCAATAACAGTAGAAGCTCATGTTCAGGTACACATGGTACTCCCAAAAGACCGAACACCTTGAGCAACTGCTTCACACAAACAAATCATAGATCAACACATCGATGTTTTTCATGTGGTTAAAACCCTCGAGAGGGAAATAGTCCACGGCCCCAGCCAAATAGCTACTTGGAGCAATTTAGTATGAAAAGAAAGAAAGTTACATGAGCTTCTCATAATCGATTAACTAGCCAAGGATCCTCTATGCTCTTTAAATAGAGATCATAGACCAATCGGGTGTTAAGCCACGGATCAATGGTAGGTATGATCTAAGAGAAGTTGAACCGTCGGATCACTCTATGTCTAGAAAATATCGTGACTATTGGATTAGAATATTTACAAATGCATACTAATGCATACTAAAGAAACACACTTTTACCTAACGGATATATTACACAAGTTGATCTTAACTAACTCCTAAGTGTCTAAATATCCTAACATCCCCCCTTAAGAACAACTTGGGATAGGATTGAAGGATTTACAAAAGTGACACTATTAGGAGAAGGAAGGAGACATTAGAGCCTATCCCCCCTTAAGGACACATTCCTAAACTCTTAACATAGACTGAAGTTTAGAAAACTTCACTTCCATAAGAGACTTGGTGAAGATGTCTGCAACTTGATCATCTGTAGGGCAATAGAGCACTTTAATAACATGATCATGAACAAGATTTCTGATGAAGTGCATGTGTAGCTCAATGTGTTTGCTGCGCTGATGTAGAACTGGATCTTTGGCAAGCTTGATGGCACTTTGATTATCGCACCAAAGTGGAGTAGGCTGTTGTTGCTCGAATCCAAACTATAAAAGGATCTGTCGAAGCCATAAAGCTTCCTGACTGGCATTAACTGTGGCTTGATATTCTGATTCTGCTGAACAAAGAGCAAGAGCTTGTTGTTTCTTACAAGCCCAAGTGATAGGTCCAGATACCAGACTGAAAACATAACCTGCAGTAGACTTTCAATCATCAAGATCACTGGCCCAATCTGAATCAGTGAAACCAACCAATAGAGGTTTCCCCCCTGTACTGTAATGAATCCCAAACTGAATTGTACCTCAAATATATCGAAGTATTATTTTTGCTGCTCTCTAGTGACTTTTATGAGGAGTTTGCATATAATGGGAAACACGACCAATGACAAAGGAAAGGTTAGGACGGGAATGAGTCAAGTATAAAAGACTACCAACAAGTTGATGATACAAGGTGGCATCTACTTCAGGGGAAGTACAAGTGGCAAAAATTTTGACTCCAGACTTGAAGGGAGAAGGGGCTGGTTTACATTCTTCCACATGGAAGCGATGAAGAAGGTCACAAACATACTTAGACTGGGAAAGAAAGATTCCTTCTTTGGTTTGCAAGACTTGGAGACCAAGAAAATAATGCAACTATCCTAAGTATGACATTTCAAAATTTTTCTTAAGAATGGATTTCACATGGGTTATAAGTTTAGGGTCACTACGAGTAAGGATAAGATCATCAACATAAAGAACATGTATGATGAGATGGTTTCCTACTTTCATGGTATAGACATTGGGGTCAGAATGACATCTAGAAAAACTAGTGTCAAGGAGAAAGCTATCCATTTTGGCATACCAAGCTCTAGGAGCTTGCTTAAGGCCATATAAGGATTTATTAAGGAGACAAACATGGCTAGAGTTATTCTGAACATATCCAGGAGGTTGTTCCATGTAAATTTCCTCATGTAAATCACCATGTAAAAAGGCAGACTTGACATCCATTTGATGGACTTCCCAGTTATGTAAGGTTGCAAGGGAAAGAACAAGGCAGATGGAGTTCATTTTTGCTATAGGGGCAAAGGTTTCATTGTATTCAATCCCTTCAACTTTGGAAAAACCTTTGGCAACTAACCTTGCCTTAAGTATTTCAACCCTTCCATCTGATGCATACTTATTTTTGTAGACCCATTTACATCTGACAAGTTTTCTTCCTTTTGGAAGAGGAACAAGATCCCAAGTATCATTCGCCATTAAGGAATGATATTCTTCATCCATAGCTGCATCTCAATCTGGATTTCCTGAAGCTTCTGCAAAAGTTTTTGGATCATGATTCTTGAAAACTTGAGCCAAAAGAGAAGAGGCTCGCTGAAACTGAGAACGTGTTCAACGTTGATCTCGAGGATCGCCGGCAAGATCACTAGCTACTTCACATGTTGAATAGACCCATCGAGGAAGTATTGGTGCTGGTACAATTTGAGGAACATGAGAAGGTGAAGGTGGATTTTCATCCTCACTATCATCATTAGAAACTGGAGTTGGAAACCTATCAAGGATGTTGGAAGAAGAAGAGGAAGGCACAATCGTCGAATCAGGCTCGTAGGCCAAAGATGGCACACCCGCCAAGTTAGGCTCACAAGCTAAGATATTTTTATCAAATTTAACATCTCTTCTGATGATTATATCATGTGAATGGGGTTGAAGAAGTCTATAACCTTTTACATCTTCAGAATAGCCAACAAATATGCACTGTTCACTTTTAGGCTGCAATGCTTTCCATTTTTCATTCAGAATGTGAGCCCATGCTTCACAACCAAACACATGAAAGTGACTTACATCTGGTTTAGTTTTACTCCATGCTTATTTTGGTGTTATACCTTGTAAAAATTTAGTGGGTGTGTGATTAACTATGTAATTTTCATAATTTATGGCCTCAGCCCAATATTGAAGACTTAGTGCCTTAGATTGGATCATACAATTAGCCATTTCTTTTAAAGTGCGGTTCTTCCGTTCAGCTACACCATTTTGTTGTGGTGTATATGGAACAGTGTGTTGTTGTTGGATTCCTTGTTCAGTGCAGAAAGTAGTGAACTTGTTGTTAACATATTCTCTTCCATTGTCAGATCTTAACTTAATAATTTGATGACCAGATTATTTTTCAACAAGGGCCTTGTAGGCCAACAACATGTTAAATACTTTTCTCTTAAGTTTTAGGAAGTAAACCCAAGTGCATCTGTAGTAGCCATCAATGAAATTTAAGAAATACTTGAAACCAGAGAAGGAAGCAGATGGAAGAGGACCACACAAGTCACTATGCACAAGCTCCAAAGGAACCGAGGCGTGCCAAGAGGCACGTTTGTCAAAACTATCTCGATGATGTTTTTCGAGTACACAACCGAAACAAACACCATCCTTGCAAGATACCATTGGAATAACAGTCACCATATTGTGTTTACATACTTGTTGCAATGAGCGATAATTTAAGTGACCAGATCGCTCATGCCAAAGTTTGCTCAAGTTATCACTATGAGCAACAAAAACTGAAGGAAAAGGTGATGACCCAAAGTTGTTAAATTTGTACAACCTGGTAATATCATCAATAGTTCCAGTAGCAAGGACATTTTGAGGATTTTTAAAATCCTTGATTACAACTTGGTGAGGTCTAAAAGTCACAGTTTTACCTTCACCTGAATGAGTAATTTGATAGACTGATAACAAATTGCAGAAATTTTTTGGAACACATAGTACATCACTGAAATGACCATTTTCTACTGGAACTATTCTAGATCCTACAACACTTAGAGATCTATCATCACCAACAAATATTTGTTTTGTGTTACATTCATGCATAGTAGAAAATATGGCTTGATCTTTAGCCATATGATAAGATGCTCCAAAATCAATAATCCATTCATTTGAAGTAGAAAAAGAAGATGCAGTATAAGAGTAACCAGAAGCACAAAGTGAATGTCCATGAGAGTTAGATTCTGAAGACGAATCTAGGATGATGTGGTGCTTCTTCATTGCTGCTTCCAAGGCTGCCATCTTCTTGAAACACTTAGATTCATCATGATTATCTTTCCCACAAAAATTGCAATGATGCTCAGTCTTCTTTCCTTTTTGCTTGGATCCTTTGTCATTTTTTAAAGAAGGAGTTGACTAAGAGGGTTTGGGACCCTTGTTGTTTGGCTTATTATTGCGAAAATTATGTTTCTTAGGAGGCTTGGACTTTTCTTTCTGTTAGGACAATAAGGCTTTTCCAGATGTATCTGCATTGTTAATTATTCCAAGAAGAATGAGCTTATCTTGCTCTCTAATTAAGGAATCACAAAAGGATTCAAGACTAGGCTCTTGATAGCTAGCTATAGTCAAGGATTCTTTCATGGAGTAGAATGTACATGCAAAAATAGAATATGCAGGTCCAAGTTTGGAAAGAATATGATAAATACATTGTTTGTCTTCTTTCTTAATATTGCATTCTGCACATAAGAGTCTAAGAGTTTTATACTTAGATAAATAGTCTTGAATGCATGAAAAATCATTTGGATTCAAGGAAAGCAACTCATTCTCAAGTTGATGACCCCGAATTTCATTGTGTTTACCAAACACAGATTCCAACTTTTTCCAAGCTTTATCAGGTTCATCAATTCCAGATATGTGGAATCGCAAATCAGTAGAGATTGACATCCCAATCAATCCATAGGCTTCATCACATCTATTTGCCCATTTAATTTTCTTATCATCATTAGTGGGTTATGTTTCTTTCCCTGAGGTTATCCTGAAAAAGTTCCCTACTTCGTAGAACATCCTCCATACGAGATTTCCATGAGAAATAGTTAGAATTTGTAAGTATAATATCACAAGGGGTGGACATACTATAAAGTAATGGATGAGAAAAACAGAAACTAACTATCTAGTTGCAAAGAGCTCGAAAAAAAAAGTGGTTTAAAAAAAAATGGCACTGAAAATTGATTCTGGATGATGAAGTTATGCTTGATCAAAGAAAATGCTGAAGATGTCTCCAATAGTGATGTGGCGGATATTAATTAGAACAACTAAAAAAAAGAACCCCCCTCTTCCCAAGATCAACCTTTGACAATCACTTTACAATATAATTGCTTTGAAGTGAATCACTTTTGTAGAATAAGTGAGGTTCACTTTTACAATAATCTTACTTTTCAATAGTGCGGCAAGAAATTAAAAGACTTAAGTGACTCACTTTTTATTTTATTTTATTTATGTGAGATGCACTTTTACAATAAAGTAACTTGAAAATAGAAATTGCATGCACTAAAAAGTAGATTAATAAGACTTGAACTCAAGACCTATTAAGGAATAAAGCAACTTTAGACCAAGTGAGCTAAGTTTAAAAGGTACGTAAAAGAATGGAAAGAGGAAGTGGGCTTTTTTTATTTTATTTTACTCTTCTCTCTCGTTCTCTGTGCTTGCCTTTTTTTTTCCTGCAAATCACAAAACAAAAAAAAACAAAAAACAAAAAACAAAATTTTTTTTCCGCACAATGGGGTTAGATCTTGGTTAGCTTACCCAGAAAGTGTACATTTTCAAGTTTTCTCGTTGTTTTTGATTTGTCGTGATCGCACAAGGTGCACGCCAAAGAGCATACGTAGCCAAGAAGTTAAGAAAAAAAAATTCCCTTGCTGTTTATGATTCACCACACTCGCGCAAGGTGCACAGCAAAGAGCATACACAGTCAGGGAAGGAAACAGTCTGAGACTAAAACAAAAAAGATCTAATAATAAAACTGATAAGATATGAGAGATTTTAAAAAAGACAAATCTATCACTATAACATTATAGCTTCAGATTTGCCAAAATGGGTCTTTCTGGAACAAACAAAAATAGTTTTCGGTGAAGCAAAAACTATTTCCTAATGGAAAAAACACTCTAGACGCAATGGAATAGCTTCCACAGGACAAAAATGCATAGAAAATCCAAAACCATAAACCCTTTCAAAGTTTCAGCAACACCGGTTCCAGATCTAGATCAAAACTGAAAGTGACTCTTCATAAATGCTTTGATACCATGTTTGGGTACACAAGGTGCTCCCAAAATATTGAACACCTTGAGAAACCACTTCACAAAAACATATCATAGATCAACACACTGATGTTTGTCACGTGGTTAAAACCCTCGAGAGGGAAACAGTCCACGGCCCCAACCAAATAGCTACTTGGAGTAATTTATTATGCAAAAGAAAGAAAGTTACATGAGCTTCTCATAATCGATCAACTAGCCAAGCACCCTCTATGCTCTTTAAATAGAGATCATAGACCAATCAGTTGTTAAGCTACGGATCAATGGTAGGTATGACCTAAGAGAATTTGAACCGTCAGATCACTCTATGTCTAGAACATATCGTGACTGTCTGATTAGAATATTTACAAATGCATACTAATGCATACTAAAGAAACACACTTTTACCTAACGGATATATTACACAAGTTGATCTTAACTAAATCCTAAGTGTCTCTTAGATCACAGATCAACACATCGATGTTTGTCATGTGGTTAAAACCCTTGAGAGGGAAACAGTCCAAGGCCCCAGCCAAATAGCTACTTGGAGCAATTTATTATGCAAAAGAAATAACTTTACATGAGCTTCTCATAATCGATCAACTAGCCAAGGACTCTCTATGCTCTTTAAATAGAGATCATAGACCAATCGGGTGTTAAGCCATGAATCAATGGTAGGTATGATCTAAGAGAAGTTGAACTGTCGAATCACTCTATGTCTAGAACATATCGCAACCGTTGGATTAGAATATTTACAAATGCATACTAATGCATACTAAAAAAACACACTTTTACCTAATGGATATATTACACAAGTTGATCTTAACTAAATCCTACGTGTCTAAATATCCTAACAGCTCCTTTTCAGTAGTGGGGTTTGGATTTCATTGGAGAGATCAACCCGAATTCTTCATGACAACATAAATGGATTCTAATAGCCATAGATTATTTCATAAAATGGATCGAAGCAATTCTTACTAGGAGAGCAACTCAGACAATAATTATGGATTTTCTTGAAGAGAATATATTAGCAAGGTTTGGGTGCCCTAGAAGAATAGTGACTGATAATGCAATACCTTTTGAATCCAAGAAGATGATTAATTTTTTTCATAAATATCTTATCAGCTTAAATCATTCAACTGCTTATTATCCACAGGGAAATGGATTGGCCGAGTCTTCTAATAAAAGCATGGTAAGGATTATCAAGAAGTTGTTAGAATACAACAAGAGATCTTGGCACACCAAACTTAAGTATGCTTTATGGGCTGATAGGATTAGTACTAAAAGAGCGATTGGAATGTCTCCTTTTAAATTGGTATATGAACTGAAGTTATTTTTCTAGCATCATTGGGTGTTCTAGTTATGAGATATTTTCAGCAGCAATAGGAAGAACCAAACCACATGCAGAGAAGGATAAACCAAATAATTGAATTAGAAGAGCAAAGGAATAAAGCCTATGATAAAGTGCATACACACCAAGAATAAATGAAAAATACTTTTTATCGAAGGGTGAAAGAAGAACAGTTCCAAATTGATGACCTGGTGTTAAAATGGGATGCTCCTAAAGAATATAAACATGGAAAATTTGATTTCATGTGGATAGGTCCTTATGTTATTGTAGGTCATAGAGGAGAAAATGCATTTCTTTTGGAATATCCAAATGGGGTTTCTTTGGAGAGTAACCCTGTCAATGGAATATTTTTGAAGCATTACCTGTCCTAAGGTGGAAGGTAAAATTTGTAACATAGTTTGTAAATATTTGTTTTCTTGAAAGCAGTACAGATGGTGAACCGAATATTTTTGAATCCTGGAGTGAAGGCCCTAATATTTAAGAGGTAAACCATTTTTCTTTATTTTAAGAAGAAATATATTATATAAAAAGTAAAAAGTTTGGAAGTTTAGATACAAATATTAGAGACAGTCACCTGGTCTACGAGTTCTTTGATACCTCACAAGGAGGATATCATCCCCAGTTGGAGGCAGTTGTTGACACCTCTATGTTGAATAGTTGAGGAAGGGGTATGATTGAGGAAGATAAAAGGATACATAAATGTGCAAGGTTTAATAGTTCTAATTCCATTATTAAATTGCGCATAATGGTCAATTTGACATGCAATACAAAGTTGTAAAGCAATTGGGGTGAAATCTACGGTTTAAAATGGATCCACTATGTAAATATGGATAGGAGATAAGTTATGTGGAGAAGCAGATGTGGTTAAAAAACCTTAAAGATCAATGGTTATGGAATAAAGCAAACAAAATCTATGGCAGAGGGATAGTCCATTGAATAAAGATGTACACTTGAAAAAATTAAAAAGTCTAGCAGAATGTGTACAGCCAATCTCAATCCAACGGTTTAAGCAAAAAGTCAAAACTCATCGACAGTCATTATTGGTTCCAGAGGGTAAAGTTATGAGATGGTTAAAAGGGAAAGGTGGTAGCGAAATGTAAACCATGTTCTACGTGGCAAATTGAAGTGAATTCCATGGAGAAAAATAGTTTGGGAAAAACTGCTTGATGAGGGATCCAGAAAGGACCATTGTATAAAGGTAAAGTTGGCTTGGATTAAAAAATCATTTCATTTGTGTGCTGCAGACAAAACGAAGGAGACAGTCCACCATATTTCCAAAGTCAACTTTTACATGTTTACAATCACAGGTAATCCTTAAAACACTTACAATTGGTTCAAAGAGTTCTACCATTGTTCATTATGGAAAAGGAACAGGGTTTAGGAGTTTTATGCAGGGTTTTGGATGAAATGGAGGAATTTGTTGTTGCTAGGGAAAGAAACATATGTGACCCTGTTTTATCAGTTGGAAATGTATCAGTCTTGAAGGAGCGGTTGTGGTAGTGTAATTTGTAGGGAAATGATGTTCTAAATAGCTGCAGTTCTTTTTCATATTATTTTGCTATTGAGCAAACCTTACCATTTCCTGAATTTGTTGAATGGTGTGCAAACAGTTATTCCCCCTCCAAAAGAGTTATCATGAGTCATACCATGTCCAAAATACTTTGTAAGGTTGATGTGAAAGCCGTTCGCAGAATACTGAACTTACCTGATAATTTCCTTGATAATAGTGAGTCTTTGAATGAATCGGTCTTAGTTGAAATGTATAAAAGTTGTAAAACAAAAGTTAGATGCCAATTTTTGTCCAGTATTCTGAAAGATGATCAGTCATTAGAAGGACTTTTTCTGCAATAGAATGTTAACATTTTCAAAAGAGAGGTACAGATGGTTATGTCTTTAGTCAGCCAAATTCTAGGTTTAGATGATGATATTCATATGAACAAAGTTAGTTTAGGTTTCTTATTGAGAATAAGTTCAATTGAGCTCGAGTCCCATTTAATACATTGTTTCAATCTAGATGAGTATTTGTGTTGTAAAGGAATATACACCAAATAACCATAGGTATGGGGTTACCAACATACTCAATCAACTTGCAGACAATTGACTTCTAAAGTACAGAATAGGAAATAGGAGGGTTAGAAGGACTTACTTGATAAATGAAGGTTGATCCTTGCTATCCTCTTCCTCTTTGTTCCACTTCCAAAGTCTTCAGGATTGCTCCTCTTTCACCTGTCAAGAAACACTCTTCCAGATACAAGATGATTCATATATATATAAGCATGTTAGATAAATCATATATAAGATGCAGAAACATAAACATTTATCAAACCACAAGACATGAAACACATATGGAAGAATTAATCTCTTTATTATCAATAATGGAAAGAGTTAAAGGTTACAACCCAACGTCTGAAACAAGAACTCCTCTGCAACCAAAGGATTCTGAGTTCCACTGCTCCAAATACTTCTGTATACAATCCCCCAGCATAAATTTTCTCTCCAAGTCTGTATCTCTAACACCCTCCCCAAGGCCTGTATTTATATGGAGGAAATAAGGTAGTTTCGCAAGTTGAGGAGGTTGAGACAGTTAAGGTGATTAAGGAAAAAGGATTAACTAATCTCAAGCTATCGCGTGTTATTATTTTTAACTGTTAAGGGACACATTCGTGGGTATGTAGAAGAGAAAACCGTGAATGATTCATGACTTACCATAAGGGCAACCCACGAATACATCCATTCGCGACTTGCATCAACTGGGACTCGCAAATGACTCACGAGTTGTATAAAGGGAGAGTTGCGAATACAACCTAACATAGTAAAAATGGCAAAGTAACCAACTGGATGGGGGAAAAATGTATTGTGCAACAAACCAATCTATAGTACCGTGGGCAAACCTCAATCCATAAATGTCCTTTTGTGTACCAACATAAGGAATGTCGGCACTCGGACGGAGAGGTGCCATTTAGGCGGATAACAGATGCCCCCTAATGTGTGAGGTCAGAGGGAAACGATGGCCGAAATACATTATAATCATCATCTTTGGGGAACTCAGAAATCCAATGGAGCAGAAAGAGTACCTGAAACAAATACATAGTAATGTCATTAACAAAGTTACATCTGAGGATGCTATGTTTAATTTACTGGAACACAAGCTCCTTTACAATATTTGATTACATCATATAGCACCATGTATATTACAAAGGTGGATCAAAGCCACAATATACAAGAATGAGTCTTCAAAGATCTAGAAGCTGTGTATAGGAATAGAACATAATCTTGTGCAACTTAGTCCATAAAAAGGAACTAAGGTCTTCATAAAGGATCCCAAAGAACCAGTACAATCCAAGCCATGTGAATAAGGGGAGCTGAAGTCGAACATGGAAAGGATTCAACAGTTTGTCAATCAATAGATGATAATCAACAATTGAATCAAAGGAATTCACCAATGATGAAAGTGAAACCTGAGGTACTATCATCAAAACTCTAGGTCTTCGTCATTAGGAAGTGCTGAAAATAGAACCATGCTGTGACAAGGAAGGTAACAAATCCTCCAACGGATCACAAGAGTGACTAGGAACTGGGAAAAAGAAGGGAAACACAAATAAGTAACAGATATAACAATGATGGGATCAGGCTATAAAAAAGACATTTGGGAAGAGTCCTTGAACAGTGAGCACACCACAGAGATGACCCAAGGTAGCGTATAACTTATAGAGAGAACAACTAGACTTATCTGTCATGTAGGAGACATGATCAGATTCCCCAGGTATAACAAACAAGAGGAGGAGTAAGAAACTCAAAGTGATAGCTGAACACAAGTACACAGTGAAACATGGATATCGGAAAGCAAAGAGTGCTATGTTCAAGGATGACATGCTGCCATTACTGAAAACAAGAGAAAACTTCTTCCTTGCCTTCCCTGTTAAATTTTAATGAGTCTAGGAAAGCCAACTCGGGTCCCTCTTCATTTTTAACAAGCTTGAAGAGATGGGAAAATAATGCTTGATAGGATCCCCTCTTTCTTGTAAAGGTTTAACAAGTCCAAGAAAGAAAACTCGATACCATCTTCATTTTTGGCAAGCTCAAAGAAAAGAAAGAAGAATGCTTGATAAACACTAATTCGTGGATTTTACGAGCCTGAACTAATACATGCTCGACGATGTTTTCATAGTTTAGAGAGTCTGAAAACTCCAAAGAAGACTCTAGGGGGGTCCTTTTTCATACAATTTAGTCTCCTGAGGCCGAAAAGGTATAAAACAAACCAAAGAAGAACTCTCTTAACTTCCGAAGAAGAAAAGGTGCACCTTTTTCGTACTTAGTCAGGAAGGGCCGAAAAAGGTTAAATTACGACCTACCCAATGCTCCTTCAAAAACATCATATAGCCTGAGTTTTACGAGTGTGAAGGAAGGAAAGATCACTCGGAAAGATCCATTTTATTACGAGAAATGGAGCTTACAACAATAAACTCGATGCTTTGTTCTTTAGGGTTTAACAAGCATGAGAAAGACATAAAGTACACTCGGAATCTTTTTCATGTTTTGGTCTAGAGCATGAAAAAGAGAAAACTAAGCTCATACCGGGGGTTCATTTTCTGTAAGTTTAGTCCCTCAGGTCTGGAAAAGCGATAAAACTATGCCTGAGAATACTCTTCTCAATTCAAAATAAAAGAGAGTGATCCTTTCTCATATTATTCCACATGGTCCGAGAAAGAGATAACCTACCACCAATGTGGATGCCCATTCACATATTCTTAACGAGACTTAATGGACAAGTTTAATCGGCAGTCAAGTCTATTTTGAGGAGTCAGACTTGGGCCTAAAGAAACTCATAATCTTTCCCGTGAAGTTTTAACGAGTCCAAAAAATTCAACTCACGGCCTCCTTACTGTTTTTAACAAGCTCAAAGGAGAGCAGAAAGAATGCTCTAAATGTGAGGAGATGAGTGTCACAAGCAGGCGAAACTAGTTCCAAGCGCAAGGAACAAACCTATGCATAACGCAAGGAAAGTGAGCAAGATAAGGACACTCGGGGAACGTCTCCTCAAGGTAAAGGGTGTCAAGTTGCAAAGGAAAAATGATACAAGGCTTAGCGACGATGAGAACAAAGATGAGGGCTTATACAACGAGCTAAAAGCGTGGAAGCCGGCATCGGGCTCATAAGCGCGAGCAGGGCACATGCAAATGCAATTAAAACTTGAAACACAAGGCGAGGCTAGTAAACAGTTGTGAATCCAACTAAAAATCCTGTCTCCAAGAAACAACAACATGAGGATCATATTCAGAAGAAATGATCCGATGTAGGTCACTTTGGCAGAAACACATGTGACTTTGCTATCTTCTATAAAAGGGAAAGTTAAGGCAGAATCAACTGAAGAAGATTCTATAGGACCAAGGCTTGAGGGTTTATAATCAGTAAGATAAACCTCAGAAGGAAAGCAAACATCAACACGGGAGATAGAGTCTATAGGAACAAACTCAATATCACAGGAGTTGAAAAATTCATAAGAAAAATCAAACTCATCAGGATCACTGACTTGCTTTTCGAAGGAAGAGTGAAAAGACTCAACAAGACCAACATAAGAAGAAAGATCAGGATTACTAGGAAAATCAGGGTTAGACTTAGTCACAACTGAACCAACATCCAAAAGAAGGTCAGACTGTATCAAAGACTCTAGGAAGACTTCATCCAAAGGAAGGAGATCATCCGAGATAGGACACATGTCTAAACTTTCAAATGGATCGACAGAGTGGAGAGCATGCTCTACATTCTATATAGGATGACTCACCCAATCAACTGCAGGGACCAAGTCCCAAGAAGGTAAGCCTAAAAATAGAGGCTGCTTCTCAGTAGAAATTGAACATAAAGGAAAAGAGGCCACATAGTTCACCTGTGGCGGGATAGTGTCTATAGAAACACTGGGAATCAATAAAGGAAAGACCTGGTCTCTAGTTGGGTCAGGAGACGGATCAAGAAAATCCAACTAATCGATAGTGACAATTTCTTCACCATGATTAAAGTACATCACATGAAAGAATGTTGACACCATAGCTTGCATGGCATAGACATAATCACGTCCAAGGAGCATATTGAAGTCCAAGGGGTCTTCTATCACCATGAAGTCAACTAAGACGGTCTTCCCACCCAAAGTAACAGGTGTTTGAGAAAGAATTCCCAAGGCTATACAAGTTCTTCTATCAAATGTCAGTAACTGACTAGCAGTTGACACAAGGCTAGGAGATCCCATGCCTCGCCAAGCACAAGCAGAAAAAATACTAACTGAGGCTCCTTCATCAAAAATACAATGAGCAATCGTATAAGGTTCAACTTTGACCTTTATCTGGAAAGGTTCAGTGGAAGGAAGGTGCAGCTCAACTAGGCTATCCCAATCAAAGGAAGCAATCTAAGAGCTTGGTGGGGGCTGATCTGAAGTGAGTTCAGTGCCCCCTTGTGCAGTAAGTTCTGAACTTGTAGTGAAGAAAATGTGACTAGTAGACACTTCACTTTCCAAAGGAAGAGTGGGGTTGATCGATACTGGAATCGATTCAACCGCTTCGTGAAAGTCACTCTCCGAAGGGAGAGTGGGATTGACCAAAAATGGCATTGGTTCAATCACATTAGGATCACTCTCCAAAAGAAGAGTGGGATCGACCAAATCTGAGATTGGTTCGACCACTTGATCAACCAAAGGTTGAGTAGGTTGTTGAGAAACTATAGGTTGTTCAGGAGAAGGAAAATCTTGAGTCTTGGACCACAATCTTCGCACCTCTGTGATAGCAGAGCATAGGTGAGTAAGATGATCTCCCTCGTATAACATACAAGGGAACTTAATTTTGCGCTTTGAATGACCATTTTTCTCAACGGTGTCAACATGACTAGCAGTGGCTGACTGTTTGCTCTCAACATGACCTACAGAGAATGAGAGTTTTCCCCCAGCATGAACTACAGAGGCTGGGTAACTGGGTCCAACCTCACTAAGAGAGGCTGGTTGTTGAGAGACTTTAGAATGTTCAAAAATAGGATGACCATGAATCCAAACTCTTCGCACCTCTGCAATAGAAGGGAATTTATAAGTAAGGTGGTCTCCCTCACAAATATTACAAGGAAACTTGGGCTTGTGTTTTGAACGGGTAGTCTTTGCAACAATGTCAACATGACTCGCAGTGGCTGATGGATTGTCTGCAGCATGAAGTATAGAGGCTGAGAGACTACCCCTAGCATGCTTGGAAGAGGCTGAGAGACTAGGTCCAACATGATGTGCAGAGGTTGGATGGGCACCACCAACATGAACAACAGAGGTTGAATGGTTAGGATCAACAATATTTTCAGCAGTTGAGTGTGTGCCCCCAGCATGAACAACAGAGGCTGGGTGGATGGATCCAACATGAACAACAGAGGTTATATGGGGAAGTTCAACTTGAAAACCAGAGGTTGAATAGGTGCCATCAGCATGCACTGCATAGGCTAAGTGACTGGATCTGACATGACCTGAAAAGGTTGGAAGGATCCCACCATCTTGATCAACAGATGCTAGATGGTGAAAATCAACTTGACTTGCAGAGGTTGAGTGCTTAGATCCAACATGACCTGCAGAGGTTGGATGGGTGCCCCCAGCATGAACACCAGAAGCTGGGTGGTGAGGTTCAACTTGACTTGCAGAGGTTGAACGGGTGCCCCCTTACTTATGTGCCTTCTTCCTATTCCTCCTTCTTTTACTTCTTTTAGACTGCTGGTTACTAGTATCAGTACTTTCACCGCATGAGGTAGAAGGAGGAGGAGAATCAACTACAGGTGAAGGGGAAGCATTGTTTTGATGCCCTTGATATAAGGAGCTTACTTGAGAAGCATCAGGAGCATTCAGGATAGTTGGAGTGGAAAACAACCACACCAGTAGCCCTATGGTGAATCCAGGAAGATTTAGGGTGGCCATTAAGGGAACACCAACATTCCCTGTGAGAGGAATAGTAAAAGGAGTTCCCAGCATGGGGATCTCTTGGTTGGTGTTCGAAGGGGTACTAGCCATAGTTTCAAAACAAGAGACAAAGTTTGAGGTTGATAGGTAACCAAAATTACAAAGCATACACCTAAAGGCACACTAAGTACAGACAAACCACACAGCACTTACTAAAAATTCCTAAAGCCAAGCAGACAAACAGGTATAAGATGTACTTTCCAGAAGAAAGCTGATAGACAGTTACTTGGCATCCCTATAGATGTTCTTAGGCACAAGCAGAGGAATTACCCACTGCCCTCCCACACTTTCTACCAGGGTTACCTTCCAAGTCCGTCCAAGGTCAACCAGAAATAACCTTCTGGTGTACCTGTGTATGAACCCTAGATGTCAAAGAGACTAAAGGCTACCTTAACTATATTGATAGTCTGGGGGGACAGTCATCAGCCGAACTCGTATGCATGGGCAGGGTAGCTGAGCCCGAAACTCTATCTAGGACATAATCCCCATATGCGTAAAATTCCTGAGTTACTTTTTGACAAGGATTCAGAGGGTTATCTCCTCTGTCCAAACCTCCACGCGGCCTAGTGCTTGACTCCCATTTGAGAGGAGCTTCCCAGATACAGTCAATGTAGAAAAGGATTTACCTAGTGATAGGCCAACTACGTCTGAATTTAACACTTGTGGGGTGTTAAAACTCCCTAGCCCACAAGTCTAGCCTAAGCTAGTTGGTGTATGACCCTATAAAATAAAACTTACTAGTAATTTTTAAAATTATATCGTTTATTTTAAGGGCTGTTTTTAGTAAGAGCGTAAATGGCATGAAACTTATGTGGTGTTTTGACTCAAAAGCTGAAACAAAATGACTATGCAAAGAGATATAAAATGCAAAAAGCAAAAACTATTCTCTTTATTTTTCAAATATAAAACTTGAAAGCCACAAAAGAACAAATTCTTTTTATATTTTTCCAAAAACAATGATATGCTATGCTATCTAGACTAAAACCCTAATCTACATGCATATAAAGCAAACATATGTTTTTGTCTTTTTCTTTTATAAATGAAAAAGAAAATTCAGCCTATCAACTAATGCAAGCAAGTACTGTAAGCAAAGCAAATAGACCACTACTCTACACCCCGCAAACAAACCCTAGGTTTCCCTAAAGTTAGATATCAACCTCTCTTGAAAAGAAGGCTTATAAAGGTAAACAAGCCAACAACTTTGGAATGAAAAGACTGAGCAAAAAGACTGACATAAACAAAGGTCAAGAAGTCCTAAGTATCAATCTAAACCTACAAAACAAAGGCTGCTTAGTACCTCGTCCAACAAGGTCAAGCCAAAGAAGGAGGTAGGGGGGAAAGTAGCAAAAACAAGTATAGGTTCTTTTTAATTTTCTTTTATAAAAGAAAAAGAAAAAGTACAATGCACTGTACTTGAGCAAACTTGAATCAAATAAACTATCTAAAAGCAACAAACTGAAGCAAACAGGCTGACTGAAACAAAAGACAACCAACAATGAACCTTATCTTTGGTGCAAACAATGATAAAAATCACTGCAGACTTACAAAGGCAAGTGACAACCAGCTTCTGTCAGAAGATAGACTGGAAAAACAAATCCCAAGACCTTGACAACAGATCTGGACAAAGACACTTTAAACCACAAGCCAAACAGGCCACCCACTTCAGCATGCAAGCAGTAAATAATCCAAGCAAAAGACTCAAGGGCTTTCGAAATAGCACAAAATGTGATCAATAGAGGCCTTCAAACAAGCCACACAGTATTCATAAGAAAATCCACTCAAAAACAGGGATTACCCAAAGCAAAGAAACAAGCAAACTTTAACTTAAAAATCCCTACTTCCAAGAGTACTCACGACTGTCTATAAGAGTAACCCGCAAATGACTCGTGACTGTCCAGTATAGCAACCTGCGAATGTAAACCAGTATTCGTGACTGTCTATAAAGACAACTCGCGAATGGGTATAAACTTTTTCTCAAAACAAGAAAAATAACCAAGACTTTCGAATACTGAAGCAAGTATAAACCAAGACAAAAGATCATAGACAAACTTCCAAGCAAATACTGATCAAGATACAGAAAAACCTACAGCAGTCTAGGCTTCCCCAATGGAGTCGCCAGTTCTGTTGTAAAGGAATATACACCAAATAACCATAGGTCTAGGGTTACCAACATACTCAATCAACTTGCATACAATTGACTTCTAAAGTACAGAATAGGAAATAGGAGGGTTAGAAGGACTTACTTGATAAACGAAGGTTGATCCTTGCTATCCTCTTCCTCTCTGTTCCACTTCCAAATTCTTCAGGATTGCTCCTCTTTCACCTGTCAAGAAACACTCTTCCAGATACAAGATGATTCATATGTATATAAGTAGGTTAGATAAATCATATATAAGATGCAAAAACATAAACATTTATCAAACCACAAGACATGAAACACATATGGAAGAAGTAATCTCTTTATTATCAATAATGGAAAGAGTTAAAGGTTACAACCCAACGTCTGAAGCAAGAACTCCTCTGCAACCAAAGGATTCTAAGTTCCACTGCTCCAAAGACTTCTGTATACAATCCACCAGCATAACTTTGCTCTCCAAGTCTGTATCTCTAACACCCTCCCCAAGGCCTGTATTTATATGGAGGAAATAAGGCAGTTTCGCAAGTTGAGGAGGTTGAGACAGTTAAGGTGATTAAGGAAAAAGGCTTAACTAATGTCAAGCTATCGCATGTTATTATTTTTAACTGTTAAGGGACACATTTGCGGGTATGTAGAAGAGAAACCCGTGAATGATTCACGACTTACCATAAGGGAAACCCGCGAATACATCCATTCGCGACTTGCATCAACTGGGACTCATGAATGACTCACGAGTTGTAGAAAGGGAGAGTCGTGAATACAACCTAACATAGTAAAAATGGCAAAGTAACCAACTGGATGGAGAAAAAATGTATTGTGCAATAAACCAATCTATAGTACCCTGGGCAAACCTCAATCCATAAATGTCCTTTTGTGTACCAACATAAGGAATGTTGGCACTCAGACGGAGAGGTGCCATTTAGGCGGATAACAATTTGGCTAAAGTTATCCATGTCCAATTGGTTGAATTTCCCAAAGTCAGTTTTTTTAAATATCAATCATACCTACTGAATATCCACCATTTTCTCTCCAGATCTTCGAAAACAAATCAATATGTTTGAGTTTGTAAATATAATTATGGCCGAGATGTATAAGTTGTTGTTTTATGATGTATTACCAAGGGTGTTAGAAGAAATGAAAATCATGCTATAGTCTTCCTCAGAGGACAGAATATGAGACTGGTTCTTATATAAATATTTTACTATTTTGAGGGTGTATGGATTCATTGGGTAACCATACAATCTACCTGTTTTTCTGACTCCAAGATTAGTTGCACTTGAGTTTATGAGGCAAAGATTGTGTGCGGAAAAAGAGGATTTCGGGGTGTTCAAAAAGTATTCAAATGTTAAGTTTCCTCTTAAACTTGGTCTATTTATTTAAAAAAACAAAAGTGCCCTGTTGGTTATAGAAAAGTTATTAGAAGTTATGGATTTCCAAAAGGAGAAAAGAATTAATTACAAACCACATCACCTAATTTCTCAGAGAAAGAAGTCAAACAAAAATAAACCATTTGATCATCAAGTTGTCGAAGGTTTAGATAAAATAGCCAATTTGTCTTGTTTTGAAGAAAGTTCAGGAATCAATGAGGGTAGGAGCAATGAGTCAATTGTAGCAGTTCAAGGGCCTGATAATCCTAGCATTTTGAGTAAGAGGAGTCTTTCTAAGACTGAGAGTATGGATATGGATGAAAACATTTCATATAAAAAGATCAAAACATACTCTCAGGATGATCAAGTTTCAGAAGAAATAATTTCAGAGGATTCAAAGAAAATGGTTTTGTTCCTGAAGAAATCTATATAGATACATAAGTATTCCTTTGGAGGAGAAGGTAGCATGGATCCCGGTTCATGTTTCAAATCCAAAGCTTATTTAGTGTCAAGTTATGCTAAAAAACAAATGCAGTCATCAGAGGAAGCCATAAATTTGATTCCTTGAGTTAGAAGTCTAATTAATCAAAAGACATCATTGATTTCTACTCGAGATGTGGAGAGGAATAACTTGAAGTTTGTTGTGGTTAATGATAAAAAAGTATTTGAGATGGAAGTGAAGTTAGATAAAATTAGTGTTCCCGATAAGATACAGCTCCATAAGCAGACTGGATATGTTATCTATTCTAATTTATTACACGCTATTATGAAAGTTAACAAATTGCAGGTCCTTGTAGATAAAATGGAAGTCCAATTGAAGCATGAGAAGTAGAAAATAAAGCAAATATGATCTAGATTAAGAAGTTATAGGGGGATGTTATAAGCTTAGGAAGCGAACCAGGAAATGTACATGCAACCAAAAAGCTCTTAGAAGAAAAGGAAAATACCATCCAAGTATTGAAGAAGAAGCCTAAAATCCCAAATACTGAACATGCTCAGTCCCCAAAATTATTTACATTGCAGGAAGAAAAAGATAAATTTTATCAAGAGATGATGGATTACAAAGGCAAAGCATTGAAACTACAATAGGAGAAAAATAGATGGGAAGTGGAAAGAGTTGAACTGATGACCCAGATTTCGAAGTTAAAAAAATATTAGAATGATGAAAAGGAAATTATGGAAGAGTTGATGAGTCAAACTCCCGTTGACACAGATTTATCTCTTGTGAACATTGAAAAACTGCTAAGTGAATTTTCTACAGATGATCTGTTATTTCCTATGTCACAAGTAAGTTTGAAGGATGTGGAAATCAAAGAATTAAAGGAAGAAAATGAGAAGATTAAATCAGAATTGGCTAGAATCATTGAAGAGAAGAATAAAACATTAAATGATAAAATCCAATTACAGAAAAAGTTTAATGGGTTGAAGGAAAGAAGTATAGGAAAAGCTCCTCTACAAGGAGCTAAACATTTAATTTGGGATACATTATCTATGGAAATCACTAAGTTTAGACACTATTTAAATTTTATTGATGATCAAATCGCATTAGTCGATTTAGCTACTCAAAGACTGAAGTTGGCAAATGAGACCATGGAAAATAAGCCTCTAAATACAGCTCAAAATGGTTTAAATTTTTTGAATTCTCTAACAAATCAAAAGTTGCAGGAAATTGGAATTAAGGACAGAGTAGATATTGTGCTATGGGCGAAGAAATTTATTAACAAACATCAGCTCATGAAGGTGGTATAGGATAAAGCAAATACAATGTCTTCACAGATAAGGGATTTCAATCTTGCTTTCAAGGATCTATTTGAAGACGGCCTCCCTGCTTTCTGGGATAATGAAGGAGGATTATTTTCTTAGGAACATTATCACAGTCTGCTAGTACAAAATCACATGGCCCATTCCAAGTTTGAATATTTTGTTAAAGGACTGACTGGAAAGATAATTGTAGAAAAATTGACAGAGGATTTCGAAGTATTGCAGAAGTTTTTAATCATTAGAAGAGGATTGCCCACAGTATCTTATGAATCCTATGTGGATCTAGAGGTATCCTTAGAGAAATGACAGAATATGACACATGAAATGCGGAACAATGGAGGATCGTGGAAATATTCAGGAAGACCAAGTATATACTTCATCCTTGAAAACAAGTGTCACGCATCGTGGAGCTTCTCATTCACGATACCCTGCAGTCACTAAGTTGATTATAATCAAACGATCTGTTATTAGAATCGAAGCATGAAATTTTATTCCTAGTTGTTATGGATACAGTTAAAAAAACTTTGATTAACAAATTATTCGGTTATTTGATCTTCTTGGGAAGAAGTTATCCTTGTATATATTTGAATTTATTTGATGTATTGGGGGTTTGAACCCATATGTTGTAGACTGATATTTCTAAGAACATATGATTTTTGAATGAAATAACAAATCCAAAATGCTGGTGAATCTTCAGAGATTCTTTGTCATTTATGTTACAGTCTGTGCTTTCTTTCCATGTGATTTTCTTCTTAGTGCTTATTTTCCATTTTTTTTTCTTCATATCTGAAACGTAGTGTTGAATAGTTTCATAATTCATACTTGTTATGCTCTGGCTATTGTCTGATATATTTCACAAATATTTCTGGTAAAGTTGATATGGAATTCATCCTGTGATGCTCTATATTGATGGATTGTTCATGTTTCTTTCTTATTCGCCTGAAAATCAATGAATGACTGTGACTGAACGGTTATCTTTCCATTGTTGAGATCCTATGTATGAAATATTTGTATTATCTTTATCTATTTGACTCCATTTCCCAATGGTATATTTGTTTTTTCAACCATCTACTTGATTTAAAATACTGATTTCATATATCTGGCCTTGTTAAATTTATATGTGAGAGATCCCTCTCTAGAAAGAAAAGCCAGTTTCTTTTTGAAGTGGTTTTTGTTGTTACCTTGAGATTAACTTCCACAACCTTTGGTATATTTTGAGTGCTAACACCCTACAATCATATAGATCCACAAAACCACCACATTTAATTCAGGAATATTGTCAAAATATCTCACAACAAGCAAACAAAGGCATGGCAGCATTAAAATATCTCATTCCCTTCTTCCTTTTCCTCTATAACTGTTCGTTTTATTTCTCACATTGAATTTCCCAAGTTCACTTGGACAGCTCGTGCTTCATGCTTGCAAGGATATTTGAGCCATTTCATCTCCACGACATCCACAACAACGAAAAAAACCATGAATAAAATAAAAACACAATAGTCAATCAAGAAAAACATAGAAGGAAACAAACCTAAAGCTATAAACATTGCTGCCATTCTGTAGGTGGGGTAGGTGGTTCTAGAAGCATGGGCTCACATGAGAAGAGAGTGGATGATGCACCAATAGGAAAATTCCTTCACCTTCCCTTCCTATTAAAAAGAACATCATAGCCTATTTTAGATCCTTTAGTGAAAGTTCGAAATCGAAAAACCCCAAATGGGAGCCGGAGCAGATCCTGCATAGGTGTTTTTGAATTCTATGTTTTTTGTTTGTTTATTTGCATATTTTATATTTTGTGTTTTGTTTTTATTTTTTATTTTTCATATTTATCTTTTGTTTAGTTTTTTTTGGGTTTTTTTTGTTTGCATATTTTATATTTTGTTGCATTTTAAATTAACTATAGTTAAACAGCTCTATGTTTTTAATTTAGTGTAGTTTAATTTAATTTAATTTAATTTAACTAGGATTTTGTCATAATTTGTATTGGTTGCATTGCTTATAGTGAGATCCTATACATAAGTCCCTTCAAGGACGAACATGATGATGATGACGATGATGATCATGATCATGATCATGATGACGATGAAGACAAAGAAGATGATGGTGATGATGACAACAACAATGATCATCATCATCATCATTATCCTCATCATCATCCTTGTCATTGTCATCACCATCATCTTTGTTGTCTCCATCAATATCATCATCATCATCTTCATAATCATCATCGTCGTTGTCATCATCGTCATCATGATCTTATTCATCATCTTCATCTTCCTTATCATCATCATCTTCATCATCAATGTCTTCATTATCACCATAATCATATTGATCATCATCATCATATTCGTCGTCATCATCATCAACATCATCATCATCCAATTCATTAGCATCTCCATTATCATGATCATCATCTTCTTCATAATCATCATCAATATTTTCATTATCATCGTCATTATATTCATCATCATCATTATATTCACCATCATCATCATCATCATCCTCATCTTCATCATCACAATTTTAGGGGGATCTTAGTGAATGAAGATGTCCACATGATAGGGGGAGCAACCAGTTGAGTGAAAAATTAAGGATTGCTCCTAACACCCATTCCAAGGAATAATCTGAAAATTCAATAATATTCGAGGAAGTAATAAAAAAAATTACAACTTTTTGGGCCGTATGAAGCCTCCTGTTCTTAGATTTGTGAACAGGAAGAATCAAGACTTATGGACCTAGTCCGGTGTCTTAAAAGAGGAAGATCCAAAATGAGCAGTTTGGTAGTTCCATAAAGTGCATTCTTTATAGGAGTGGATAATCACTCATAACCATTCTATTATAATTTTGGCGAAGATCAGAACAATTTAGTGAAGACCAAGGTAAATATCTTGTCATCACATATTCATCATCATTATCATCATCTTCATCAGCATATTCATCATCATCATCATCATCATCATCCTCATTCTCATACTAATCATCATCATGATAATCATGATCATGATCTTCATCATCCTCATCCTAGTCATAATCATCATCCTCATCATCCTCATCCTCGTCATCATCGTCCTCATTCTCAACCTCATCATCATCATCATCATTGTTGTTGTCATCGTCATCACCACCACCATCATTGATCATCATCATCATCTTCATCAGCATCATAATCATCATCATCGTCATCGCCGTCGTCATCGTCATTGTCATTGTCATCTCCCTCTTCCTAATCAACATCTTCATCATCGTCATCATCATAATGTTAATCATTGCCCTCATCATCATCTTCATTGCCACCACCACCACCACCACCACCACCACCATCATCATCATCATCAACATCTTCATCATCATTATCATCATCATCATCATCCTTGTTATGCTCATCCTTATCCTCATCCTCATCCTCATTATCATCATCATCTTCATCATCATCATCATTTTTGTCATCATCATCCTCATCATCATTGTTGTCATCATCATCATCATCATCATCATCATCATCATCATCATCATCATCATCATCATCATCATCATCATCATCGTCGTCGTCATCATCATCGTCGTCGTCGTCGTCGTTGTCATCAACGAGAAAATCATATGGTTGAGATGAAGGCAGAGATAGATCTGCGGTCTCAAACAATTCTGTGGATTGATTGACTAGCGCAGAGAAAGTTATGAATTCAATCCGTGGAAAGTGGTAGGGGTTGCAAAGATCTATGGTCGGAACAATATGTTGGGTAGCTCGACGGGTGAGAAGAATTCCGCGATCAGAAGTTGCTCACTCATTCAGATGAAAAAGGGTTAGCAGAATGTTAAAGTTCTCAAGGTTGAGCAGTCCCGATGAAGGTAGTTTAGAGATTCATGGTTGATATTGATCTCCCCAAATCAAGCTGTGCAGGTTGAGAGTGTTGATATCCCCTATTATGTCTCCCCTCCTCACTCGCCTCACCTTTTGACTTGATTCCTCTTATTCTTCTTCCTCTTCCTTCCGTGGGATCTCTAATCTGTGCCCTTAGCGCCCTCAAAACAAAGAATGATATCTAAAAGTCTCTGGACACGTCAGAGACTATCCATAATCCACCTAAAATTGGGGCTTTTGTTTGATCACTTTGAATTTGTTTGATCACTTTGAATTGAGCATCTAGGGAGTACATGATTCAATTCTAATAATAGTTGTTGAATTTAGGGTTGATAAAAAAATTTGTTGCCTGAAAGCATTACGTTTACATTCTTGGGTTTTTCTTTTAGGTAGGCACAACCACACTTGACCAAAAGAGACGCCATCGAGCAGAATCAATCCTCCATTCAAAGGTCCTTCATAATTCCAATGGATTATTTTATCAACGACCTAACAACTGACTTTTTCACCAATACGACAAAGTTGTCCCTTATCTAAGTTCAATAAAATATATTCTCCATGGACCAGGAGAGTAGAGACTGCTTTATATATGTATGGAATTTCATTATCTTAAATAATAATAATGATGTATTTGCATGTGTCTCTATATTTGTATGAGATCTTTCTCCATGACATGAATGTCAGAAGATGCCCCAACGGTTTCCAATGTGCATCGTGTGAGGGCCATAGAGATGTGAATTATATGTTTCTACACAATAATCAAGTGTGTAGTATAGCCATCTCTTGTGGGCTCTGGGAGGTTGAATAAATAGTTGTTTCTCCTAGAACATTTAGGTGGTGGCAATGCTTTTCTTTTTATTTCTGATTTACAATTAGTGTTGTGGGCATCCAAAATCCATAAACCATAATAGAACAAAAAAAGTTTAAAATACTTGATATTTGTTGGAAAATTTGAAGTGTTTGCGTAAAATAGCTAGGATAAGATGTCAATATTGGAGAGGCTTGGAAATAATTTTTTTTTCCAATTTCTAGGATTTATATAATTAAGGGTATATAAGGTATTTACTTTTATGAGGATAACCCCTACATTAGGGAGGCCACATGGATAAGAACGTGGAATGTATGCATTGGATGTAAACCATTTCAATTTGTATTGACTTTGGTTCTTGCTTTGTGCTCCCTCCCTTACTATAGTCCACCTACTCACCTACTCTTTCATATGTCATGGATAAATAGATTTGTTCATGAATAGTTCACTAATATATAGACTGAACCATTATAGGCACTATGAGCATTTCAAATCAATTTCATTACATTATAGGAACTATAGGCAGTAAAAGAAATATATAGGCAGAGGATTGTTTGTTATTATGTAAGTAAGATGACTTGTCTTTCCTGGTGTATTTCACCTATAGGGGTATATCTCCCTCTTACTATTGTGACTAGTTTCAATGACTATTCCTTTGGGGTATGCACTTATTGCTTCGAAATGATTTTCTTTTCATTTCCAATTTCCAATAAGTTTGGGTACATTCGAAATTGACCATAAACTATAAATTATAATAGACACAAAAATAATTAAAAAAAAGTTTATCTTTGAATATGAAAATAATCAAAGAGATGAATTGCTAAAACAAAAACACATTTTTACCATAATTGGCATGAATTACATTGTTCAAAACGATGTTTCTCTTCAATTATTGCAGTGTTCTTTAATGAAATCCATGTTGAATTTTATTATAAAAATATTAGATAGCAATACAATATTAAGTTGTAGATTAATCTTAAAGTTTTAATTTTTATTAGAATGATGCCGTTTAGGTTATACTAGAGTAAATGACATATGGTAATTTAGGTTACTTTTTTACATCAAATATTTCCTAGGTTATGGCCAATAGCTCACTAATTATTAAAAAATACTCTTAAATTATTATTTTATCTAAAAAGTTGTAGTATTTATAGATTAGAATTACATATTACATTTAGTTCTATAGTTTATAAAAAATAGGTTAAGTAATTCACAATTTATTCATTAAGAAAAATATTTGGTATTAATAAATTTAATTTATATTCGTATTCTATTCTAAGTTCAGAATCATTGTAGAAATTTAGGGTGTTTGTTTTAATCACAACTTAGACTTCCTTACTATCTAGCTTAACATTTTTAGGGTTTTTGTTTGGTATTAGTTATATAGTCAACATTATCAATTTCCTAATTTTCTCTTGAAATGTGTTGTTAAAGATATATTAATAAATATTTATCCGTTACTCAAATCAACTCATTGTCTTGATGATGAACCTTGATAAAGGTTCGTAATGTTGACATATCAAATGGAGTTCATAATTACCTTGGATACCACTCCTCAAACCTATCAACCCATAATTTAAGAGAAGATATTGTAAATATGTTTTTTGTCAAAATAACAATTTTGAATCTGTAAGGTTCACAAAGAGATTATAGTATATAATAGTCCTTGTTTTTTGCATAACTTTTTCACATAAATATAAGACGAAAATTTGAAAAGATAAGTGTGGAATCCCTCTCAAACTTATTTTCATGTGAGATCCAAATACTAGTAAGATCCACATTGAAGTTTGAAGGATACATTTTTCAATGTGTTTGAATAATAATTATATGCACCGAGTTTTGAAAAGAGAAAAAAGAATCCCTATCAATCCCTCTCATTTGACATCTAGATGTTAGTAGACTCAAGACTAAAGTTTGAAAGATAAATTGTCAAGTCTTCTAATACTTAGGTTTATTATGGTGAAGATGATGCTTAGGGATTAGGAGGAGTTTGAAATTGAATGGCTAGTTACTTATGAACTGTGTCCATATGGACAAACATATCAATTAGCTTTGTGATGGTATTTGTAACTTTTTTTTCCATTAATGGAAATGTGGATCCTAAAAAACTTATTTAGTTGGAAATATAACAATACAATGCTTTTAATAGAATGTAGAAAAGTTCATTTCAAAACAGGTAAGGTAAAATGTCATGGAAAATCTATTCTTCTATTTTTTTTACTTTTATGTTGTTTATTTAAACCATTGGTTATGGAAATGATCAAGTGGTCACAACAAAGATCAACAATTTTAAATCTCTTAGGTATGTAAAATGTTAGAAGTACACTTGTTTTAGGTGGATACGTTGGCACTAGACAAAGATCACCTTTTTAGTTTTGTTATTAATGTTAGGGATTTGATGCATGATCTCTTTTGGACTTGTAACATAGCAGTTCTAATAGTGGAGCTCTTCTCAAAACAATTCTAGACAGAAATAAGCTTTAGTACCCCATGAGCCTACTTTCACCCCTAATTTCATATTATGCATTCAGATAAGGTTGCAAGTAGTTCTCAACTACTATAATCACTTTAGCATGATAGGAAACAAACATTTCCCTTCAAAAAATAAATAGGCCAAAGAACATGCAATACAAAAAACCAATACTCCTAATGGTTATGGCTATGTTAACATTAACAAAACAAGTGCATCAATCTCTTTATAAATGGGCTTTTTTCCCAATCTCATCTTCCATCACCGTTACATTTTCTTCATTCTGTGACTTTTGTTTTAGTCTCTCATCCTCTATACTAACTCTTGAGTAATCCCCATAAAAAGAATCTGGAAGCAATAAATCATATGTACATGGTTTACCTCACTAATTCCATGTAAATGTTGAATCACTTGGGATTTCTTCTTATTGTCATTTTTTTTCTATACAATGGTTTTAATAAATAATGATTTTTCTTTGACACTTAAATTTTCAAATGAAAAGAATGATCTATTTTCAAATGTAAACATTGAAGGGTTCAATTTCTCACAGCCCTTCAAAGTAAAATGATACCTTCCCTTCAAATTTGATCCCTGGCGATTTTGGAGCCGTTCAACCTGGTAAAGGTCATGTCTTGGTCAGGTCTGGTATAGAAAGGATGTACTCACATAAGAGCTGATCAATAATCATATCCCTCGACTCCATTTGTGACATGACGTAGGTGAATATAATGTCCAAAGCATCAACAGCCTTCCTGACTCCAGAGATCTGGCAAGTGGCTTGTGTAGAAAACAATGGGAGATCATGAAGTTCATATCTTTGAAATGACGAACTTGGTCTCTACATGAAGCAAAGGGATGCAGCTAGCCAAAACCGTTACAAACACCACTGTCAACGTAAGTGAAAAGGAAACGAATGTCACATCCAAACACCATGATCCATGTGGATAGTAATGCAGCATCAAAGGAGGCGGCATGCCTAGATTCTCAGTAGAAAATAGAGATCCCTACCCATGTGTCCAATCATGCTTCCATTATGATTTCCATTCATCTCTATATCCATATTCATCTTCATCACCCTATATAAACACCACCTTCCCAGGCCAATTAAGATGCATAAGATGAATCAGTAATTAGAGACAATGCTCGAAGTGCTATTCTGCTAAGAGATTCTGAGAATTCTGAAAGAGTTGAAATGGCGATATGCTTTGATAATATTGTTAGTATCAAGGTGTTGATGGTTGGTGAGCTTGATTCCACACTCATATTTTTCCCTGTTTTTTCACACCTAGAAAGCGCCAACCATCAGGGTCTGGATGTGAAGCACTTTGAATGTTTCTGGATAGTTGAACCTCCTGTTGTGCGGTACCTGGGTTTTCCTGTCTCGGGTGTTAGATTTTAAGCATTAAGCTAGCATTGTATTTGGATATTTAACTGAGAGAATAACAAGAACATCAATCAAACACAAGAGACAATGAACAAAATGTTTTTCCTTGGGGAAACCATAAATGCAGAAAACTCCACAACTTCCTCAGAGATAGAATCAACACCAAAAGTAAAACCCAAAAATAGTAAGATGATATCCCAACAACAATATCCTCTTTCTTCCTAGCCCCAGTGTCTTATTCTTCCTTAGCTATGTGCTACAACTGAGTGTGAGTGAGTGTGTGATAAATACTAATTTATACTAATTCCTGACTTGACTAAACCCTATTAGGTCCGACTTCACTAGGTGAGTCTAACAACCCTAGTGCCCTGAAACTGCGGGGACTTTAACCCTTGAACAATAGGAGGGTTACCCACATTGACTTGACATGACTTGTTTACATTATATAAACTCCCGAGAGGAACATCAGGGCGTGACATGACTCAAATACACTACAAACACTTCCCGAAATAAACATAGAGGTACAATACATAAGAAATACAAGTGAATACATTCTGATGTTACAATTACATCAACACTCCCTCTTAACTAGGAAGGTATTCTCTCAACACAATTTATCAGCACAAGTCTTCTTCTCTGTATCATCTGGATCATCATCGAGTCCTCATCATCTTCATCTTCAAGTCATCTTCATCTGGATCTAGATCATCATCACTGGATCTGGATCATCACTCGATCTGGATCATCTTTGGTCTGGAACATCTCTACTGGATCATCATCACAGGTGCTATCTCTTGATTCTTCTTGTCATAGGAATTTCTACAGAACCAACCCTTTTTCATGCTGGTTGTAGGCCTAGCCTCCATGTAGGTCTTCTTCCAGCACTTATATCTAACCCTAAGTCATAATGGCCCACCAAACAATTATATCTGATCATGTAGGAACCAATCCTATAATCATATTAGAAAGGCACGCACAACACTCACATCTGACCATGTGGGAACACATCCCACAACCCTATCAGAAAGGCCCAACACTCACATTTGACAACCAATGTTAGAAAGGCTCAACACTTATAGTCGACCATCCGAGGAACCAATCCTCCATGTTGAAAGGCTCTACACTTACATCTGACAACCAATGTCAGAAAGGCTCAGCACTTATATTTGACCATGCAAGGAACCAATCCTTCATGCCAAAAGGGCTCTGCACTTACATCTGACAAACAATGTTAAAAGGGCTCTGCACTCACATCTGACCATGTAGGAACCAATCCAACAGTAACATCAGAATGGCCCTCAGTCCTAGAATGAGCTTTCCTGGTAACTAACCAGGTGCCTCCATTCCAAGAATGGCATTCAACGCTTATATCTGATCATGTAGGAACCAATCATATAGTCACATCAGAATGGCTCAACACTCACATCTAACATGGAAGGAACCAATCCTCTCACCATGACAGAATGGGTCAGGCCTTACATCTGACCATGGAAGGAAACATTCTTCTCACCATGTCAGAATGGCTCATGGACTCATCACTTCCCTTTGGAGGGAACCTCGATTTGGAGAACACCAAGCTTCTCCCTGAAGTACTCAAACTTCACTCTAGCCAATGGCATTCTCAACACATCATCTATCTATTCGTCCATCACAACATACTAGAGATTCACTGCTCCCCTCTGCACCATATCCCTGATATAGTGATACTTGATCTCAATATGCTTTGAATTGTCATGGAACACTAGGTTCTGTGACAAATTCACACAACTCTGGTTGTCACAATGTATACAAGTGGCATCCATCTGGAGATCAAATAAATCAGACAGTAGCTTCCACAGCCATACTGCCTCACAGCTAGCTGAAGAAGATGTGACATACTCTACTTCAGCTATACTCAATGCCACACAATATTGCTTCCTCCTAAACCAAGAGATCACACCTGATCCCATACTGAAGCAGCACCCTGAAGTTCTCTTCCTATCAATGGCACTACCTGCCCAATATGAATCAACATAACCATCCAGGTTAATCCTCTGATTTGTATCATACTTGAGCCCATAATCAATTGTACCCCTTAGGTACCTCAGAATATGCTTTGCAGCAATCAAGTGAACATGTCTCGGATCTGTTAGAAACTGGCTCAAGGTGTTCACAACAAAGAAAATGTATGGTCTCGTGTTCATCAAGTACATCAAGGACCCAATCATTTGATGATACATCATAGCATCAACCACTTCTGATGAAGCATCACTCAATAGCTTCAGGTTTGATGCCATATGTGTGGTCATGGCCTTGTATTCCATCATCTCAAACCTCTTCAGGATCTCTATTGCATACTTCCCTTATCTGAGGGAGATTCCATCGACATTCTACCAAACTTCCATGCCTAGAAAATTGTGCATCATACCCAAGTCCTTCATTTCAAACTTAGCATCAAGCTTCCTCTTCGTATCAGCAATCAACCCATCCATACCTGTTACAAACAGATCATCTACATATAGTAGGAGCATCACTGGGTTGCCATCTTCAACCTTATAGTAAAGGTTGGAATCCACTTTACTCTTGGTAAATCCCAAATTGGATAGAAAGCCATCAATTCTTCGTACCATATCCTGGGTTCTTGTTTCAAACCATACAGGGCTTTCTTCAATCTACACACAGGAGACTCCCTGTCATGTGTCTCAAAATAGAGTGGCTGCTCTACATACACTTCCTCTTCCACTACACCATTCAAGAAAGTAGTCTTGACATCCATTTGGTGTATCTTCCATTTCATCACTGCAGCCAGAGCAAGTACTGATCTAATGGAAGTGTATCTGGATACAAGTGCAAAGGTTTCTTCATAATATATTCCTTCTTTCTGTGAGAATCCATGAACCATGAATCTTGCTTTATATTTCTCTATGCTACCATCTGCAGCATGCTTGGTCTTGTAGATCCATTTGGAAGTTACAATTGACTTCCCTTATGGTCTTAGGACAAAATCCCAAACATCATTCTTCATGATCGATTGATACTCTTCAATAATAGCATCCTTCCAGTATTTTTGTTTTGTCGCTTCTTCATAGTTGGAAGGTTCTTTATTGATAAAGTCACACAATAAAGTAACGTACCCAGAATTGGACTTGGTCCTCTTCCTTTCTCTATGATTCTTTTCTGCAGACCTGTATCTTTCTGCACCTTGGATAGATTCCCGTACCCAAGTAGGTTTCCTCTTATCAGGATTCTTCTCTTGAGGTGGATATATAGGTTCTTATGGTTCTTCAAATTCTCAATCTTCTTCTTGAGTTTCTTCATTCATGGTTGTGTCATGAATTCTGGGTGCTTCTATTTCTTCAGGATCTTCAGTGGGTCTCTTTCTAGATTTGTTGTAAGCCGAGTCTTCATCAAATGTTACATCCCTGATGATGTCAATCTTCTTGAATCCTGGGAAGTATATTCTACAAGCCTTCAAGCTTTCAGAGTATCCCACAAATATACCCTTCGTTCCTGAAGGATCTAACTTTGTCCTCTTTTCTTTCAGAATGTGTATGTACACTGGACAGTCGAATATTCTAAGATGGTTGACTTTTGGATTCTTGTTGGAAAATACTTTTTTAGGTGTCTTGTTCTCGAGTACTCTATGTGGAGTACGGTTCTATACATACACCGCTTATTCTGGAAGCTTCTACCCATAGATGCATGGGAATATATTGATCATGAAGCATTGCTCTTGCAACTTCCATGATAGTTCTATTCTTTCTTTTTGCAACCCCATTCTATTGTGGATTATATGGAGTTGATAACTCCCTCTTAATCCCTGAATCTTTGCATAACTCTTTGAATTCATTTGATCTGAATTCTCCACCATTATTTGATCAAAATGCCTTGATATTATTTTCTATGTGGTTCTCGATCAAGGCTTTGAATTCCTTGAACTTGCTGAAAACTTCATCTTTGCTCTTCATGAAGTAAATCTATGTCTTTCTAGAAAAGTCATCAATGAAAGAAACATAGTATACATACCCACTTAGTGAACTTGATGACATTGGTATGCATACATTGGAGTGGATGATTTCCAATATTCCTTTTACCTTGCTCTCACTATTTGGAAATGTCTTCTCTGTATTCTTTCCTTTCGTACATCCTTTGTAGACTCCT
>LPNX010849970.1:32257-85442 GCA_001517045.1 Pseudotsuga menziesii | reverse complement strand
CTTTCATCACATGTATAACATCTGAGTTTGGATGGATCCCTTCTTACAAAATTATTTTTCTGATGAGAATGCTTACCTTGGTGATGATGATTTTCCCTTATTCCTTTCTTGGAGTGTACTGTGAGAGATTGATATTCACTTCCCATATTTTCTTCTCAAGCTTCTATTCAATATTCTTCTTGAGAGCATTCTTCCCATAGTCTACTGAACTTGACTAACTTCTTCCTAACACAGATTCCTTGGATGAAAGAATCCCATGACCTAGGGAGACCATTCAAGGTTGTCATCATAATTTTTGCATTATCCACTTCTTCATATACTTCTTCAAGTTGTTCTTTGATCTAAGAGACCCTTGTGAAGTATGATTGGATGGTCTCCTCATTCTAGATCTTTACATTCTTCAACTGGTTCCTTATAGTCATCTTCTGGTTTATGTTCTTCCCTTCAAACAGTTTGGTTAGGGCATCAAACATAGCTTTAGGTGTCTTGAGGGAGGACACCTATAGGATGAGGTGATCCTTTATTGAATTAGAAATAATCCTCTTTTCCATAACCAACTTCCTCTTATGTAAGGCCTTAGCCTCATCTCCCTCTAGAACTGGAACCTCCTCATGGATGTAGGAGTCCAACTCATTTTCTTCCAGAACCAGGGATATCCTATACTTCCAGGCTCGGAAGTTATTATCTCCTTCAAGCTTTTCATCAAGCTTGGTATGATGAGACATCTTAACTGAGAACCTCAAATGGAAATACAAAATATTTAGATCTTACCAGGTCAAGATATCAGATCTAGATTTGGAGCTGAAATTCTACAACGCTGGTTTAGGAGCAGATTAGGGTTTTTCTTTTCTGGAGTTCTGTCCAACCAAATGATTTGATATTGTTCTATAAAATTTTATTTGGGGGGGAGATCAATCTAGGCCTGGGCTTATTGAAAAATTCCACTTCTGTAGAAATCCCTAATTTTCGGCAGCAGTGTCGGATCCAAAACTGAAAAACCTCAGAATTGGATTCTGCTTCGATAGAAAGATGTGCCCTAGGGAGGAAAGTTATTCCAAACTTATTTTGCTGAAAATATGTGGAGAGATATCCTAAAATTAGGAATACCTAGTTCCCGTAGCTGCACAATGTCTTCTTCTTAGGTTGGCTCTGATACCATGTTAGATTTTAAGCATTAAGCTAGCATTATATTAGGATCTTTAACTGAGAGAATAACAAGCACAACAATCAAACACAAGAGACAATGAACACTATTTTTTTCCTCAAGGAAACCATAAATGGAGAAAACCCCGCAACTTCCTCAAAGATAGAATCGACACCAAAATTAAAACGCAAAAGCAGTAAGATGACCTCCTGATAGTAGTAGCCTCTTTCTTCCTAGCCCCAGTGTCTTCTTCTTCCTCAGCTATGTGCTACAGCTGAGTGTGAGTGAGTGTGTGATAAATAAAGAGGCTAGCTCTCTATTTATACTAATTCCCAACTTGAATAAACCCTACTAGGTCCTACTTCACTAGGTGATTCTAACAACCCTAGTGCCCCAGAACTGCGGGGACTTTAACCCTTGAACAATAGGAGGGTTACCCACATTGAATTGGCATGAATTGTTTACATTATAGAACTCTCGATAGGAACATCAGGGCATGAAATGACACAAATACATTACAAACACTTCCCAGAATAAAAATAGGGTACAATACATAAGAAATACAAGTGATTACATCCTGAAGTTACAATTACATCAACACTAGGAGTGTCTCCCCAAAAACCCTGGAAGAAATCATGGCTTCCAAATTACCAGTACATGGTGACCATGTTCAGTGTAAACCAGTCGAAGTGAATGGTCGTGCTGGGGTGGCAGGTGTCCAAACTCTTCATCACCTCGTTTGTGAACTCCAGTTGCCAATGTTTTCTGAGGTGGTGAGGAGGTGGAAGACACCCCCACTATATGACCTGTAGGAGAACCTGCACCATGGCAATTGGGGAGTACAAAGTTTCCCTTCTCCAAGTCCCCTCATACAATATTATTACCAAGACATAGGGGGTTATGGAAAAGGCTAAGAATGGAAAGGATATAAACTACTTTTCCAGTCCGAAAACCAATTGCAGAAAGGTGCCTTTGAGCACAAAACACACACCCAGGGAAGGACACATTGTTGATTCGATAGATAGATGAGTAGTCAATCCCAGTTAGCAGTGAGTCATCAGAGGCATCCTTAACGTCATTTTCACAACCTGAAAGCTCAAAAATAGAAGCAACGTGCTGCCATCCAGACCGAGCACGCACATTAGCTCCATAATGTATGTTTTAATATATGTAAAATATGGCAGTAGTACCACGCTCAGTTGTTAGTAGTTGATTATGAATATAAACAATTTCATGTCCCATTTTGAGGATTAGCCTCGAGGATTGAGATATTATAAATTGCTCCCCACAGAGGGGAGAAGGGTTGGAAATTTTCAAGAGCAGAGGAATGATAATCCTTTCATGGCAGAGATTCATGTGTCGTATTTTTCTTCAATAAGTAACTTCTTTACATGAATGTTTATCCCATTTTTCATTCCAGTTTGTATTTTATTTTCATGTTTGAGAATTAGTGTATATGGTCTAGAATTTGTCGTGTATGCTTTAGGCCCATTGTTCAAGCATTTTAGAACATTTTCTTCTAAAGTCATGCAAAATTCACCCTGGTTAGGTGCTCTGCGTGATGGACTGTTTTCTCATGTCTGCTAATAAACTGCTAAATATCTCCAGATTGAAGGATGGATGACTATATTTCCTCTTTCTGTAAACTTTCATGATTCCTTACCTCCTGCAACATATTTCATGTCAGGTTGTTGAATCCATTGCCCAATGGTCCCCTCCATGATCGTCCCACTAGACTTTATAAAAACAAACTTGTTCTATTCAGAAATCTAACCTTCTGACTTGTCTTTGATTGAATGTCTTGCATATTAAAAATTTTTAGATAATGAGTGATCCCTCTCTGAATTATCCACCAATTAGCTTACTTCCTATTGAGTTACAAGTGGTTTCCATTTGCATACATTGAGTTTCCGTCATCTTTATAATGATAATGGGGCTTGTGGTTGTTGTTTATATGTATATATTCAATTAGCATTACTCATTGTATATCACATGGATGTAAGGATGAAAAATAGAACTTGGGGATGCATAACAAAAACCCTCATTTTCATAGATAAATTCCTAAAATCCAAAGGCCAAAGAAAATATTTCAGGGTTACACATTACAATTTACAATTCTCATAAGGAAAAGAAAATCACTTACTTGAGCCAACTGTAGTTGTGGAAGCAAGATAGCTAATACACCACCCTGTGAACAAAAATTAATCATCACTCTAGCAACAACCATACCTGCAAATTCTCAAGTTAGACCAAACCCTAAAATATCCAAGGTAAAAAACTCTTGAAGAAAAACTACAACAATAGAGTTTACCTCGAGTTGCCATGCCGAAATTACCAAGGTTTCCATGCAAAAAACAATGAGACCACCTAACTATACAAAATCCACCCTTCAATGAGGAAAATTATCAAAAAAGTGGTCAAAATGGTCCCAGTAGCCCTGAGTCAAAATTGGTCCCAATAGCCTTAAGAGAATGCCCGCCACAATTCATGGTTTGAGATGAATGCCTGCACCATGGTACAGTCATATAGCTAGTTGGTTTGGCTACCTATTCATGATTTGAGTTTTCTTTAATAATTCTTGAGGAGAAAGATATAGGCTTTCCAAAATAGGGTTTTTCACCAGTGGATGCAAAAATGGCTAAGTAGCTTCAGAAAGATCCCCGCCCTAAATTATGGGTTAGAGTAAATGCCCGCATCACATGGGGGTCTTGTAGATTGGTCCTTGACCTACCCGACCATGTATGCAGATTGTCTTGGAAGTGGATGAAGGAAACGTTATGGACCTTCCAAAAGGGTGTTTTAGGCATATTAGACCAAATTGAGAAATTTGTCCAAGTTTGGAATTGATGTTAAATCTTCCCAAGTGGCCTTAAGGAAATGCTCGCCATGCCTCATAGGATGATGTAAAAAATGTATTGAGAATGTGAGTCTCTAGAGTGTTGTATGGAGCATACAACCATGTCACTTGCCTCACCCAACTACAGCATATATTTAAGGAAGAATTGGGTGGCAACCTTAGTCAAAATTGGTCCTACCAGCCTTAAGAGAATGCCCGCTACAATTCATGGTTTGAGAAGAATGCCCACACCATGGTATCGTCCTATGGTTAGTTGGTTTGGATACCTATTAATGATTTGATTTTTCTTTAATATTTCTTGAGGAGAAAGATACAAGCCTTCCAAAATAGGGTTTTTCACCAGTGGATGCCAAAATAGCTAAGTAGCCTCAGAAAGATGCCTGCCCTAAATTATGGGTTAGAGTAAATGCCCACAGCACATGGGGGTCTTGTACCCTACCTGAACATGTCTTCATATTTTCTTGGAAGTGTATGAAGAAAAATTTATGGACCTGCCAAAAGGGTGTTTTAGGTAGATTAGACCAAATTGAGAAATTTGTCTAAGTATGGAATTGGTGTTCAATCTGCCCAAGTTGCCTTAAGGAAATGCTCGCCATGCCTCATAGGATGATGTGAAAAATGTATTGAGAATGTGAGTCTATAGACTAATGTATGGATCATACAACCATGTCACTTGCCTCACCAAACTACAACATATATTTAAGGAAGAATTGGTCCCAACATCCTTAAGAGAATGCCCGCCACAATTCATGGTTTAATAATAATTCCCGCACCATGGTACCGTCCTATAGCTAGTTGGTTTGGATAGATATTCATGATTTGAGTTTTCTTTAATATTTCTTGAGGAGAAAGATACAGGCCTACCAAAAACAAGGTTTTTCACCGGTGGATGCAAAAATGGCTAAATAGCCTCGGAAAGATGCATGCCCTAAATAATGGGTTAGAGTAAATTTCTGCAGCACATGGGGGTCTTGTATATTGGTCTTCATCCTACTTGACCATGTATTTATATTTTCTTGTAAGTGGATGAAGAAAACGTTATGGACCTGCCAAAAGGGTGTTTTAGGCAGATGAGTCCAAATTGAGAAATTTGTCTAGGTATGGAATTGGTGTTAAATCTGCCCAAGTGGCCTTAAGGAAATGCCCGCCATGACTCATAGGATGATGTGAAAAATTTATTGAGAATGTGAGTCTCTAGAGTGTTGTATGGATAATACAACCATGTAACTTTCCTCATCAGAGATTCTCTAAGGAGGAAGATGTCAACCTGCCAAAAGTGCCTCTGAGCCATATTTGCACTATTCCAGTACTGGCCAAACTGCCTAAGGGGCTTCACAGAAATGCCCAGCATAGATTGTCCTAATGATTATAAATTTATTTGAGGGTATGGGGTTGTTATTTGATGAACTGGATATATTTCCATGTGCTTAGTTTTTCTTTTGGTGACCACATGAGGAAAATAGCAATCTGCCAAATTAGAAGAAAAACTTTTTTGCATATTCAAAAGTATGAAAATTTGACTAAGTGTTAAGAACAGGTGTTTGAGAGGTCATTTGGAAATGCCTTCCAAGGGTTGCATTTGTGCAATTAAATTCATCAAATTTCATGGATCCATTATTTGGTAATTTTTCCATTTTCTCATGACTTCAGGTCTCCATAGGGTGTTCACACATGTGAAATATGCCAAAATAGGAAGAAATATGTTTTGATGATCAAAAGAAGTTAAGAATATATTTTTATATGCCCACCAAAGACTCAGGTTGTCTCATTAAATTGTAAGGGTGACATGGTCTTGCTTCCTAGTGGATTGGCTATCCAACCATACCTTAAGTTTACTTAGCGATGGTCAGATGACAAAAATATGAGTCTCATGATGTGATGAGGTTGGAAAGACACATGATGGTGTCCTAATGTCTCATGATGTATTTGTTACATTCTGATAGTGGTTTGCAAGAGTATGATAATTTTGGGAATTTGACTAAGTGATGAAAAACTGCCCTAAAGCAACTACGTTATGAAAATTTCCACAATAATTCATTAGAAGAAGAAAATGCCCGCCGAGGAGAGACAAAGAAGATATAAAGGATGAAAGTGGTCCTGATGGAATCACCATGTTGGCCTCTACCGATTGGATGTCTCACACCTTAAATTGGATGAAAATAAAAATCTCATCATGTTGACCTGGGGTTTGATAAAAATTCTGGTAAAAATGCGTAAGTGACCTCGGTAAAATGCTAGCCATTTCCAGTAGTTGATGGATTAATTTTTTCTGAGGGTATGGGTCTCTAGAGTGTTGATTGCTGCATCTAACCACATTATTATTTTTTCCAAAAACTCTCTGAAGATGAAGTTACCAGTATGCCAAAAGTGCCCTCTCGCTTCTTTTGCTCCAGTCTAGTAAAATGCCCTCCCAACTAAGAAGAAGATGAGTCTGAAGGGGAAATAAGTTTGGTTGTGCTGAATGGGATGTACTACATCATTTGGTATCATTGGTTCAAGATTTGGTGAAAATAAAAATCCCTCATGTTGACTTAGGTTTTTATAATTTTTTCTAAGTGGTAAATCGGTAGTTTAAAATGCTATTTTCAAATTCCCACCAGATGATGTGTGTGTGTCAATTAATTCATCAAATGAGATGTATTGGTTCCTTGTTGAAGTGTTTATATAGTCATGGTTTAAATTTTCCCTATGGAGGTCACAATAGTGAAAGATTAACCTTCCATGTTGAAAAAAAGTCATGTTCACACAGCGTATGGGTTTGCCTGCACATAGCTTAAAAATATATACTAAAAACATTTTTCAGATTCCCACACAAGATAAAGATTTAAATAGAGATTGCTCAGCCAGTTAATTAAAAAAAGATGAAATAAAAAAGAGACATAAACTAAACAGAGTTTATTATTTAATTAACATACATAAATTTGATTTATTTCGAAGAGATTGATGCTTTCTTTCACAACCTACAAGCAGTCTCGTATTGATCATGGAAAACATTAGATTCGAAGATGAATTCTCTATAATGTTATCTTATATGTCGATAAATACAAAACTCCATCATACAAAAAAAATCATTGACTTTCGATAAATACATATATACATTGGTATGCCAACTAAAAAGCGTTTTTCATTATATGCCGATAAATACAAAACCCCATCATACAAATATTTTTTCCATTAACTGTCGATAAATACATATATACATTGATTTATACATATCTAGCATATTTCAGAGATGGATGCAATCCATCCTCTCGAGCAGAAGACAAATCTGAATTGTCTCTCTTTCCTTTCGTAGAAGAATGTAATTGTTTTGGAGTTGGACAAGGCACTTATTGCAATTTCTTTTCAAGCTCTTTAACTCTCTATGAAACTTTTTTTTAATTTTCAAGCAATTTTTTTTTTCCGCCATCAGTTTGTTCAACATTTCCACATTTTTATTATACTTCGTTGATTCCTATTCTTTCTTGACCTCCAATTTGTCTCTAGTATGTTTCAACTGATTTTTAACTTTAGTCAATTCACGTTTCAGATTATGTATTTCTTTCTCCTGCTCTTTTTCCCTCAACTCTGTCTCGTTGGGAAGGATAGGAATTGCACTCATTGCATCAGCTGGCCCTTTTAATTCCTTATCCAAATCATCAATTGTGGATTTAAGTGTTTGAATTTCCCTATCACATCCCAAATGCTGAAATTTTCTACCTTCTAAGCGTTTTGATTCTAGCTCCCTTATTTTTTCATCTTTCCTGGCCATCTTCTCTTTGATTTCTTTATGTAACGGTTATGAGCCATACAAATCACCTAGTGCAAGGCTTGCTGAGAATATTTCTTGTAGCATCTTCTCTCTACTTGCTAAGGACTTCCCTCTCTCTTCTAAGGACATTGTACCTGTAGGTGTATTTTTCCTTCCACCCTTACCCTTACCCTTACCTTCACCCTCACAACCTTCTTCACTAGAAAATTTTTTTCCTCTACTTTGTTTTTAAAGTTTTAAAGTTTCAGAGATCCTTGCTAACCTTGTTCATTTTGACTTATCAGATTTCCTAGAAATGGTTTTTCTCAAATCAGAAATTATTGATTCTAATTCTCCAACTTTGTTTCCATGGCTTCCCTCCCACTATTTCAACTTCAACTGATATTCTTGTACTACATGTTCATATTCTTTAATTTTCTTCTCCATTACCCGTAAAGGACCCATTTCTATCCTCACTAGTGGTACATTGAGAACAGGTGGTATTTTTTTCAACTCTTCTTTGAGTTCACTCGCTTCAGCATTAGCTTTTTCCAAATCCTCTTCATACGCAACCCTCATGGACTAAATTTCTTTTTCAGCACCATCAGTGTGTTTTTATACTTCTTTGGATAATAATTTAACCATTTCTTCTTTCCATTTTATAATTATGTCTACTCCAAAATGATTATCCACAACTATCTTCTGCAATGCTGCTATTTGTTTTAAGCATTGTAAAATATTATCATATTTTCTCAAGCGCACTTCCACCCAATTGCATATATAGGAATTTTGTTCCTTGAAATGCTCCATTTTATCATATAGGATGAACACATACCTACTATCAAACTTATATGATGCAATGTCTAAATGCATAGCACAAGCCCCTGATTCTGATTTGGAAGAACAATCATACTTAATTTCCAACTGTTTAGGAGGAATTCTATCAAGAATATCTTGAGGAATGGAAAAGTGAGCAGTAGTTTGTTCCATTTTGTTTCCTTTCACCTCCTCCCAATGACCTCTATATACATTCCCCTTAAACTCTTTCAAAGTTATGGCAGGACGAATTTCATCATTTGTGACCAAATCAGGATACTGTACTCGTAATTATCCATGGTGCTCAGGAATTTGTAGTCACAATTCCTCATTCTGTTTAGCAGGGTGTAATGGTAATTCCCCATGGTGCTCAAGATATTGTACTAATTCCTTGTTCTGTTGAGGATACTGTACTAGAAATTCCTCATTATGGTCCCTGATTTTACGTTTTCTAACGTATTTTTTATGAACAGGTGGTTTTGGAAAAGATGTTTTTCCATGCTGGTTGATATCACCAATCTCTGTTTCAATAGCATGGGGTCAACATAAATCAATAATTTTTTGAAGTGTGCCCGAGAAACTGAATTTAACCTTCCTTAATTGGCTGTCTTGCAGGGCAGAGTGGATTTTCTTAGCCAGTGGATAAGGAATATCTACAGGTATATCTTCCACCCAATGTATCACTACCCGCATACATTCACCTGAAATGTCAACCCTGTGATGATTCAGAATTGTCCTAAGGACAACCTAAACCAAAGTTTTGTATATTCTGGGAGGTACATCTTGCATTTTTAAACCATTCCTCCAAACATTTACTTCTCTCCCACAAATTTTACTGGCCATATGGTTCTTCTTCTATCTGGGGGTTTTCCTTGAGCTTAAAATTGCTCCCCCTCTGCATGGAATATTTGTATCTCAGGAAACCAAATCAGGTTCGAGGTATACCTGCTTCCCAAAAATTATGAGTTCCGTATTCCCAGCATCATATTTCAAAATTGCCTCATCTATCTCCTCATAAACATAACTAAACATTACCCACAAAAATTTGAAAACTTCTTCTTTCCTCAGGATAGTTTCCATAACTGGTGGCCACATCTTTGCATCTCTTCATGCATCAGAATTCTCCTAGAATTTTTTTACTATTACCCTATCATCTGTGGACGACTGTGTTTCAACTGGGGTTACAGACGAGGATGCCCGCATTTCAGTTCTGCTTGTCATGCTGGACACCCCTATTTGAATTTCCGCCATGGTTATTCAAGTTCGAAGTGGAGGTGAGGTGATGCATGCGTACTGTATTTCAGGCTCATAAATTCACCCTGTAGACTGATTTTCAGGCTCACAAATTTTGCCCGCAAAGAGTTTTTCGCAACAAATCAACGCTTTTCTTGGGTATGCACTTTGGAAATAAAAACATATAAAGTTCATCATGACATAAAAGATATAAACACATGCCTCTACTCTTCAACAATTAAATATCATTCATCCTCTTCTTCATCTAACTCAACATCTGTATCAGGATCTCGTTCAGAATACATATTCATGAAAGGCTCATTCACATCAACATCATCATTAATGGAAACTTTGCTAATATATTCATTGACATCGTCAATGAGATCATAGTCTATTACATTTGGATTATCAACCTCTTCAACTTCTTCATTGAACACATCGACTGCAGCCACTTGCTCCTGATCTGAATCATCATCATTTTCTTCTTCTTTGTGATTATCTTCATCATCTACAAGATTATACTTTATTGGTCTTCCTCTTGGATCGTATCTAACAACATATGACCAACCTGCTTTACCTGGTACCTCTGAGTAAAAGACTTGCTCAAGAACATAAGGCTTTGTACCTGGTTCAAATGCCCTTGTATTAACCATGGTAAATCCACTAGCATGCTCAATAACAGTTCTTTCAGTATCACGTTCATGCATCCGTAGCCTATACCACTTCACCTCAAACAAAACTATTTTAAAGAAATTAAAATCACACTCAATTATGTCCTCCAAATGCCCATAGTACCTATTCTCAGTTTCTTCTGGATGTTTGTCACTTCTAGAGGAAACATTGGTGACCTTAAACACTACAATTATCCCACAATCCGAGGTTTTCATCTTATCATCCAACATTTTGATATGAAATTTATGATCATTACACCACATAGCCTTTTGATATTTCAACTACAACATTGACACCAAATAAAAAATACATTGTGAATTAATAAACGTCATATAGGACTTGGAAAATATATTTGAAAACTTAAACAAACCAAATACATTGAAAAAATGGGAAGTAACTAGAAAAATGCAGGTAAACAATTTACTTGCCTTTTTATCTTGTAAACCATAGGCTAAATAAACTTCCCTTTGTGACATAAGATTAGGAAATTGATGTCGGTGATAATGAGCTATTTTAATCATTTCACTGACCCCTTCCCCTGATAACCTACCAAAGCATTCTTCACAATCTTCTATCCAATGATCCATCCAATCAAGGTTGTTTGCAATGTATAAATGTAAATCATCCCACACTCAAGCAACTATATGAAAAAATAACAATTCACTATCATTAATTAGATATCATTTCATGCATAGTTTAATACAATTGAATATGCAGGATTAACAAAAAAAATAACAAACCAGTATGATAAAATAAAATTGAAAAAATACATGATATATTAATTCCACAAAATCTAATAATTACCTTTCACGGTCCTCACTGTACCTTTCCCCAATAGGACCTACCCTTCAAATTTGTTGACGGAATTGAGATGCCAAATGTGAGGCAATTTCATATTTTTGCTAATTTAGGTAGATATTCACTAATATACACCATGCATTGATATACCATATATCCCTCAACCATAAAACCCTCAAGACGTGCTCTTTTTCTAACAAGATCCTTCAATGACTTCAACTGCCTCTCCACCATCCACATCAACCTTGTGTGTACCAGTCCACATAATTCAATCTCCTCAACTTAGTGTATGAGGTAGTGTTCTTGTGCATTGAAAAATGCTAGAGGTAGATACTGTTGCATTTCACACATTAGTCGAGGAATTTCTCTCTTCCAATACCTTATATCTTCTTTATGGATTTCTTTTGAGGAAATCCACCTACAAATAATGCAATAAAATAATATCAATCCATATATAAAATTTGTAGGAAAAACATAATATGTCAATAAGTTCCACTATAAATCACAAACCAAGTACATTTTCCATATAAAACATTACTTACCTCATGTATTTTCCAAGAACATAAATAATTTGTTTTATGTTGTTGTCAAAGTCATCTGGGAGAGATAAAGGTAGAACATATTGTATCAAAAAACACATAATTATTATTTATTTCAAAATAAGAGAATAAAATTAGTAAAATAGTGCATACCAATAAAGAAATATATTAAAAACTCACAATTACCTTAATGAATGTATGTCAGTCATGTGTTTTAACCCCACCAAAATCACCTTTTTTTGTTAAGATATTCTTTATGGTAGATGAAAACCCCGTCAGAAACCTGATTTTTCTGATGACTTCTTTTACAATATTGCTATGTTGCTCCGTCAAGCACCAAGGAAGACTAATATTCTATTGATGACCATCACCATTACAATTAATGATCACACGTTGCAATGTGTGATTAGCTTCTTAGATGTCACTACAAATCTTTCCAATTCTTTCTTTATCAGTCCTTCCATCTAATATTCTCCATGACAATTCTATTATGTTCTTCCCGATATTCATTGTATCAAATAAATGAACTATTTGTAGGTGCTCGTAGTATGGAAACCTACTGAATTGAATCGGGTAAATTTTCATTCCTCGTGGAAGCCCATTCGTGCCTTAATGACATTCATGAAAAATCAACAAAATCAAATTAACACTAATTAATCAATATAGTTGCATACCGCACTAAACATAATTCACTAAAAAAAACAAAGATTTATATAATATATGATACAAGTTGAATGTGATTGTCATTGATGTCAAAGGAGTTTAGTGAATGACATAAGGATAACCAAATACATGATGAAAGGGTAAACTTAGTGAAAGACAAAGGAATGACAAAGGAAGTAATGGCATGGCAAGTATGATGATGTGGCATGTATGGTGAGGCTGGAAAGACACATAATGGTGTTCTGGTGCTATCAGGAAGTCAGTGTTGTAATCTGACATCATTCTGGAAGAATATGGCAACTTTGTGAAACTTTGGAAATTGATTAAGTATGAAAAAGTAGTCAAAACTACTCTAAGAGAATTCCCGCCATAATTCATGGTTTGAATAGAATTCCCACACCACCATATTAGGCTATATCTTGTTGAACTGGTTATCTAGTCATGGTCTGAGTTTTCCTTAATCATTTATGAGGAGAAAGTTATAAGCCTGCCAAACTAGGGTTTTCAGGATAAACCTTGCAAAAATTCTTGGACATGGCCAAGTGTTGGAAAACTGGTCCACGTGGCCTTTGATCCATGACATTTGATAAATTTATTTTCACAAGGACAACCCTTGGCAGGAATTTCCAAACAACCTCTCAAAATCCTGTTCTCAACACTTGGGCAATTTTCTTGTGTTTCTCAATATGCAAAATAGTATTTTTCCTACTTTTGGAAAATTGATATTTTGCATATGTGACCATTGTAATTCGACCTAAAAGTATGGATCGATAGCCATTTCAACAAATAATAAATGGATGGTAATTAATGAAGCTATTTACATACACCCAACATCTGGCAGGCATTTGAAAGTGGTCTTCCAAATTGCTTATTGACACAGACAAGTCTCTTCAAACCATAAGTCACCAAGGTGATTTAATTTTTTTCATCAAACTTGGAGAGTGAGACATTTAAAATGTGAGGAATATCATACTGACTCAACATGCCAATATTCTCTCCTGCAACCACATCATCTAACCTTGGCAGGAATTTTACTGGGATAGTGCAAATGAAGGTGAGAGGCACTTTTGGCAAATTGATATCTTCCTCCTCAGAGTCTCTTTGGGAAATATGAAACCATGTTTGGATGCACCAACCAACATAATAGAGTCTATCACTTTTAGATAATTTTTCTTAGCAACCTATGAGAGGTGGCACGCATTTCCTTGAGGCCACTTGGGAAAATTTTGCCAATAATTCCATACTTAGACAATTTGTCCAAAACCTAAGGTGGATTTTTCATTTCACCAAAAAAACCTGAATTAATGCTACTATATGATGTATTACACCTTAATAAGCACACCTATGCTGATTTCAATCCCATACTCGTCTTCATTTGCCTTAGGTAGGCATTTTACTGAACTTTGGTGTAAGATGGCTTGAAACCCTGTTTTGGTAGATCCATATCTTCTTCCTCAAGCATTATCAAACCAATGTGAGAACATGGCCAGGTAGAAAAAACATACACCTTGAGGATGACCATGTGGTGCGGTCATTTTCTTCAACCCACAAATTATGGCAGGCATTTCCCTAGAGAAATTCTAACTAATTTGACCAAAAATAATTCTTTTGGAAGACCTGTATCTTCTTAATCAAGGAGTTTTTCTGAAAATCGGGGCCATGTTCAAATAGATATTAAAAAAAAAATGGGATGGAAGTTCATGGTGGGAATTTTCTTCTTCTTATGAATTATGGTGTTTATTTTCATAATGCAACTACTTTAGGGCTGTTTTTCAACACTTAGTCAAAATGCCCAAGTTATCATACGGTTAGAAACTACTACCAAAATGTAACAATGACATCATGAGACATTAGGACACCAACATGTGTTTTTCAACCTCATCACACATGCCATATCAACACTTCTTTTGTCATTAATGACCTCTTTCGACATCAATGAAAACCATACTCAACACTGTCCTTGTTCTAATAAAATTCCTAGGGTGGCATAGATCTGTTCCTTGTTGAAGTGGTTATCCACCCATGCTTTTAGTTTTCCTTATGATGGTCACATGTGAAAGAAATCAATCTGCCAAAGTAGGAAAAATATTGTTTTTCATATTCAGAAATTTGGATAAGTATTGACCAATATCCCAACAATACATGAATAATTTGGCATACCTTGACGATTTCTATTATATTCCAAATTCCATAGGTGAGGTGTCATTCTTCATGGTTTTTTTCCATTCTCTTGTTTACCATTGAATTTTGCTTTGTCTATAGTTCGATAACTATGGTTCTTAGGCAGAAAGTGCCTATACTCACCAAACAGTTCCTTTGCTAAACTCCTTGAATGATGAGATTTTATCCTGGTACTGCAATATGGACATGAAAATTTACCCTTTGTTTGAAGACCTACAAGATATATGAAATAGTGTAGTGAATTCGAATTACCATTTAAAATAATGCATGATATTTTCAATAGATATATATAATATTAAAGAACAAAAGAAAGTAACAATATACCACAAAAATTTGTTAACCCGAGAGCATCATGAATTGTCCATCCAAGTATTCCATGGAATTGAAATCGTCTTTTCCTTATTGGTCTAGATATGTCATACATAGCGACTCCAGCCAATAAATTCAACAACTCATCAATAAGAGGCTCAATATATACGTTCATATATTTAACCTAGTACTTACCTAATTGGTCCAACATACATGATTAATTATATTTAGCTATATGTCATTATATATATATATATATATAAGACATAATTATCATGCACAGAACAAAGAAATGAAATATTTAGTGATCAAAATTTCAAGTAAAAATATACAAATTAATTAAATACCTAGAACAATCACTGCCAACATTGTGTGCTCTCTCTTGGCCAGCATCCAAGGAGGAAGGTTATTGTTTATAACAAAAACAGGCCACACTGAGTAGGTAGAACGAAGCTTTCCAAATGGATTGACACCATCAGCTTCCAACGAAATTTTAACATTACGAGGTTCTTCTTTGAAAAGTGGCCACTTTTCTTTGATGCACCTAAATGTAGACCCATCTATAGGCATTTGAAGAACATTGTTTTGACTTCTATTCTTTGCATGGAAATCCATAAACTATGCTATATTTTGACACTTGAACAACCACTGGAGATGTGGAATTATCGAAATATTACGAATATTTTTGTGAGGCGCCATTTTTGTCACTTTATCGATTCGATACGTACTTGTTTGACATTGTGGGAATTTCATTCTCTAATGCATATTGTCCATATTATATGATATGATCATTAGGACAAGCATCAATAGCTTGATACTCCATTTCAAATTCTTTCATGATCACATATATCTCTCGATATGTGCGTGGTAAAATATTTGATGTTGGTAATAGAAATTCACCTAACAATCTACAAAATTCAAAAGAATAAGTCAATGTAAACAATATTGATCATCAATATCGCATCCATACTTTACAAATTAGATAACAATAGCAATATAGGGAAAAAGTCAACCCTTTATGTACATGTGAACATGCAAACATAAATAATTAACAAATTACATACCTTAGTATTTGTGTGAGACAAGTTTTTGATAAACCATTCAAAACCTTCAAGTTCACTAACAACAATAAAGCAGATAGAAGATTTGTTTTTAAGCCTTCATAAAGAGGTTGACGTGCCTTCTCGAGTAGAGGATCAAAATCATGAATATCATCCTGGTTGTACTCATCCATTGGAGCAACTGTGTCTTGGATCAATCTATGTATCTCATCTTCCTGATTTGTATCACTAACGTTATCTCCATCCATATCATCATTAAGAAATTGATCATCTTCAATATTCTAATATAGATGTTCGTCACCTTGTAAATGAGTATTTCTGCTAGTACTTGGCAAATAACTCTCTGGAAGGGGACATTTTGGGGGCATTGTCTATATATTTACAATCAACGTAGTAAAATTAGTGTGTATAGAACATATAATAAAACGATAAGAAATTTTACTTTAATTCATGATATGATGACTATTACCTATTACAGAGAACACATTAAAAATTGAATAACCTCTTACCAAGGGATGGTATTCATAACCCCCTTTGGCGTTCCCCTTCTCCCTATAATGTATTTCATATGTCGTTATTAAATTTCTTCTTCTTTGCAAGCCCCTGCAATTAGAGCAAGGGCAATAACATTTTCCATCTCCCCTCGTCTCTAATGCCACTCTAAATTGAGAAAGCTTCCTTGCATTTTCATTCATAGTGAAAAATCCTTATAGTGACAAGTAATTGTCTTACCTACATCATACCACACAGTAACTTGTCAAATACATTAGATATAAGTATATTTCTAAATGCAGTATATTATATACCAATTTCTATAAAGAAAAACATGAATATTGTGATGAATAGGATTGTCAATGATGACAACATTAATGACAATCATTTTAGAAAAATATGGTAATTTGGTGAAAAACAGGAAAATGACTAAGTGTTGGAAAGTTGTCTCAGGTAGCCTTAAGAAAATTCCCGCCACAATTTGTGTGTTGAAGAAAAATCCCACACCATATGGGGGTCTTGTAGAGTGATATTTGGCCTACCTGACCATGTATTCATATTGTCTTGGAAGTAGTCAAGGAAGAGGTTATGAACCTACAAAAGCAATGTTTTAGGCAGATTAGACCAGACTAAGAAAGTTGTCTAAGTGTTGGAAAAAATGGCTCATGTGGCCTTGGGAAAATGCCTGCCGTACCTTATAGGTGTATGATAAAACTTATCTGAAGCTATCATCCTACAGCTTGTTGAAGAGGATATATCACCATGGTCACAGTTCTCAAAGAAGATGTTTGATGACAAAGATAATGGTCTGCTAAAATAGAGTTCAGGTTGTTTTGCACTATTATAGTACTAGAAAAATTGCCTTAGTGGCCTCAGGGAAATTCGCACCCTATCTCATAGGATGATGAGAAAAATAATATGAAAGTGTTAGGATATAGCTTGTTGATGGGTGCATCTAACCATGGTCTCAGTTATCCCATGGAGTGTTTATGACAAAGATAAAAATCTGTCAAAAGTAAGAAAAATATTAGTTTGCATTTTAAGAACACAAGGAAATTGGTTGTGTTAGATTCAGGAAATTGAAAAGGCATTTTGAAATGCTTGCAAGGAGGGGTTATTTTGATGATAAAATTCATCAGGTAGCATAGGAATGTTCCTTGGTGAAATGACTATCCAACCATACCTTTAGGTTGTCTTATCATGGTCTCATATGCAAAATATCAATCTTCCAAAAATAGGAAAAATAATATTTTACATAGTCAGAACAAAAGAAAATTGACCAAGTGTCAAAAATAGGAGTTTGAGAGGTCAGTTGGAAATGCCTGCCAAGGGCTGTCTTTGTGCAAGTAAATTTATCAAATGTCATGGATCCATTATTTGGTAAGTTGTCCATCTGCTCATGACTTTAGGTCTCCATAGAGTGTTCACACGTGTGAAATAGGAGTCTACCAAAATGGGAAGAAATATGTTTTGATGTTCAAAAGAGGTTGAGAAGCTATTTTGAAATGCTTTCCAAAGGTTGTGTGTGTGTCAACAAATTTATCTTGTGATATGGTTTTGTTCATTGTTGAAATGGTTATCTAGCCATGCGTGTAGGTTTCCTTATGGTGATCACACGAGGGAGAAATCAATCTACCAAAGTAGAAGAAAAAATGTTTTTACAAGTTAAATTTTCTTTTTGTCTAAGTGTTAAATTAAACAGTTTGGAAGCCTATATGCTAATGTGGACAATACTGAAGACAAGATACTAATGGTGTATGTACAGAGTTGAGATAGGGCTGCAGTATGTTGTATGTTGAATGACTTGCTAAGTATAGAATGAAGACTTGCTGATTGGTATTTTTGATGTGTGTGCCTGTGGCAAACTTTGGAAGAGTGTGATGTATCAATTGTAATTTGTAATTTGTAATCTGAAATTTGTATAGGTAGGTTGCGTGGAGCGGGGGAAAGACTTATTGGTCTCTTGACAAGTTGAATCATGTTTTGATGTTGTAGCATCCCAATCAGTTGTAGCTGACTAAACCATTCTGGTGGGTGGTGCCACCTTATGGGTTGTAGCACATATTGGAGATTGAAGTCTCCACTTATATAAAGAATACTAAACTATATCTAGTGTCCCTTGTGCAATGTCTTGATAGTGATGTGTTTAATTGATGAATGGCATGTGCCTAGTTGATATTGTTCTTTGATAAATATGTTTTTGAAGCAATTGTGAAATAATTATATAATATTGGTAGAAAAAGTTGAAATTGAGTTGAATCCTTAGCTCACTCATTCACCCCCCTCCCCCTCCCTCTTAGTAAGCATTGTGTCTAACATACTAAAGTTTTCATTGATTCAAACAAGTGTTGTGCAATGGCCTTTGATTTACTCACAAGGAGACCTTGATAGTTTGGGCATTGGAAGACTAGGTGGCCCAAATGGGCCAAATGAAAGTTATCCTTCTGTTGTGGAAAGCAGTTAACACTGTGTCAACAAAAAATAGCTTAGTGAAGCATCGGGTCTATACAAAAATTGGCTAGAGTCATTGTTGACTGGACCCTCTTGTTGCAATTACTCTGGTTTAAATAAAAGGATGGAGTTGCAGGGTTTTTAAATTCATTCATAAGGTACATGACCCAAAGAATACAACTTTTATTTTGAGCCTCAATGTTAGTTTGTATCCCCCCAAAAAGGATGCATGTTTACCTTTTCGTAATTTATGGCTAGATGATTGTTACAGAGTATGACTGATCTCTCTGTTTTTGGATATGGTTGATAAATAAATACGGGCTCACTCCACACTCAATTAATCTCAACTATAGCAAATGTGTCGAAAATGCATGAGTCAGGCAATATAATGGATGGACGATTCCATGCACATTCTCAAATTACGCTTTCAAGGATGGAAGGATTAAGTTTTTATCCTGGAGACCTCATATACACTTTGCGTGTTTGTCAGACAGGGACTGGGAGGCAACTATTGTAGCTTGTTAATGGTTTTTATAAATAAAACACTTCTTTCAGACAGGGTACCCCTTCACCTAGACCCAATAGATTTGTAACACAAAATAAAATTTTAAATCTAAGTAGTGTTGTGAAGCTTCAGAAAAAAGAGAAGCTTGCATGTAAATATCCAAGAGCTGTTGAAACCTAGCATTGGTTTTGCGAGTGTGCAAAGATAGCCATATATCATCGATATAGAGACGAAAGTTCATTGAAAATTAAAAACATCGATATTGCCACGATTTTTCCATCATGATAAAAAAATGAAGTATTAATCCATAAATGTTCAAAATGTGGAAGTATTTCATGGAAAAATCTGCCCAAATGTATTAGTGTACAGTCGAAAGAGAGGAAACCTTCCATTGAGGCAAGCAGGCTTCAAGGTACTCAACTAGTTTCTAAGACCAATTACCAGATAATAAGTTTGTGTTAATGGGAATAAACTCGTCGAAGGAGGGCCATGAGCTTTCCCCCATCATTGACCTGAAACTTGGAACACAAGTATTTTTGAAGTGGTCATGATGATGGAACAACCATAGGACTAACTCAGATGTGACCGACTCAAAGGAAGGTAAGGAAACTATAGAGGTATAATGTGATAAATACTTTCCTTGAACATTAAAGGGTGTGAGAAGTGACTTGGAAACATTGAATCAACGAGGCAGAGACCAAACATAATGAAAAAGGAAGGGAGGTTCCTTCTTTGAATTGACTAAAATGAGTTTAAATGAAGCATGAAAGAGGATCGACTTGATGACAAGCTAAAAACCCAACTGTTTGAATGAAAATACAGATAGGTGCCATGTTCGAGGGTGGACTATGAATTGGAATTAATACAAATGAAATATGTTTCCCATTCCCTTAATTTACTCATCACGATGGATGAGTACCTCTTTTATTTTTAACAAGCTTGAAAATGTTAACAAACGTTCGGTATAACTCATTGAAGGATGATTCCATTCTCATTTGTTTTATGAACCTGAGAAAGGAGGGTTTCATTCCCAAAAAAGAGTCCATCAACGTTTGATTTTATGAGTCCAAAGAGGGTAAACTTAGTCGTCATTTCATATTTAGAGAGTATGAAATGACTAAGAAGACTCTAAAATGGAATTTTTCATAGATTTAGTCCCCAAGGTCTAAAAAAGCATAGACTGATAACTAGGAGTACTCTTTTAGTCACGAAGAACTGGAGTATACATTTTTTCGTAAATGAGTCTAATCGTTCTAAAAAAGGGGTAAAATATCACCAAATATATGACCTTTCGAATACTTTTACAAGTGTGAAAGAATCAAGTTCGCTTGGCAATATTTTCATGTTTAGGGAGCCTGAAAAGAAAAGAGGTTAAAGGTGACTCCATGGAGGTTTTCCCATTTTCATAATCCATTTTAACGAGTTTGAAAAGGAATTAAAAACACACTCGATACCTTTTCACTAGGTTTTTAATGAGAACATTGAGGGTATTAAAGTCGCTCAGTACTTTTTCTACTTAACCTAGAGTGTGAAAAAGACAAAAATAAACTCGATTGTAACAAAAACTTCTCAATAATGTCCTGAAATCCTCAAAAAAATGTTTGAACACTTTCACTGTGAAAAATATAGGAAAAAAATAATGGAAACCCATAATATTTAACTAATTCACAAATTATTTCTAACAAAAAATAAAAAATAACATACAAATAGTGAAATAGTAAATTTTTTAACCATTGTGTTATTTACCATAGAAAATAGGGTGAAATTGGTGTTTCGAAGAGGAATTTGCAAAGGAGATTTTGGGAGATCCAGGCATTCATTCGTCAAACCCTTAGAAGCGTGTAAGAACTAAGACCTTTCCCTTCCTTTTCATGGTTGAAAATTTCATTTTCATGATGCCTTTTTAGTGTTTTGGGGTGATTTTTCAAAGGGGAAGAGCATGCCTAAGGAAACGCTCTTCTCCCTTTCAGGAGGTGCACTGACGCACTATTGAAAATGGGAAATATTTTTAGGGGCTCTCTATCTCTTAGAGGATATGGCATCGTCTCTATGTTCCCTAAGGGAAAGAGCATCAGTGGCCATGGGCTCCCCAAAAATCAATTTTTAGCAAGAAAACCCAAGATTTTTTTCAATGTGAGAGTTCTAATGACTTCCTTGTGGATGTTCCATAGGTTTTGGACCAACAAAATGGTGATTTGGAAGGAATGTGAACTCGATATAGATGATTCTCAGGTGACCAATGATTCCATCACTGTAAGAGACCTAAGGGAATGTGGGATTCTAAAGTATTTTAGGGTGACTTACATGAGATCCCATGTATGTTTACTGGATCATGTGATACGAATGTGGGATCCAAACCAGCAGCAATTTCAGGTTGGGACCCATATTCTAACCATAGATCTGGAAGACATCTAATTTCTGATTAGATTATCCCAAAGAGGGATCCCGGTATCACTTACAGGTCCTCGGGGAGGAAATATGTCCATTGATGACCTCATAGGCGAGTATTGCGTCGTCGTGACAAGGTCCCAACGAGGTAAAATCCCCATAAAACACATTGTGTACCGACCATTAAGAATTGTGGACTTCACCATAGAGAATGTAGCAGGTAGTTTAGCTGCACAACATAATACTTGAGAACATATGCTATATGAATTGGAGTGCATGGATTCGACTATTTTTAACTGGAGTGAGGGGCTACTTGTAAGCCTCAAGGATCAAGTCACAAAGTGTAGATGAGGTGAGCTCAAGCAATTTGGTTATAGGGCGGTGGTAGTATATTTCCTTTTAGATAGGGTTCCTTTGAAATGTGTGCATGTGCCTCTCAACAGGATGGACCCAGAGGATCCATAGATGCTACAGTGGGTCGAGGTTATGGCCCACCAAGGAGGTGGGGGAGGTCCCACTGTGACCTATAGTGTTGTCTTCTTATGTTCGTTATGAGGCCAATTGTTGATGGTTGAGGAATATCTGTATGTAGGGACTGAATTTAGGGGTGAGCCTGATCTTCCCTTTGCAGAGAGCATGTAGTGGGATGACCGAGGTAATAAGGATGCTACCACACTGCACTTTTTTTATATTATATTATATTTGTTGTAGTTTTTTTGATACTAATACATATATTACAATTTTGCAGACACAGCTTCGTCAAGACATGCAAGGGCTTCACCTATCAAGAGGCAAGGTGAGATCAAAGACATGGTTGTCAGTAACGTCAACGCAGAGGAGGAACTTCAATAGATTGAAGATAACCTTCAGAGATTAACTGTAGGGGTCCCATATATTTCCATTAGTGACCTTTCTAAGTGTTATTAGTGCCACACTGTAGGAGTGTCAAGAAATTTCATGAGGTTACTCAATCGAGTGGCCCATGTCGTTATGTGCTATCATGAGCACGAGGATTAGTCCAGATTGACTTCCTATTTTTTGTATTATATCGACACTGAAAGCTTCGAAGCTTCATATTCATTAGAGGAAATTTTAATTTAAAATTGGCCTTCCAAAAATAAATTCCATGTCATCATGTATTATCCAATTAAAATTCTTTAAAACTAAAAAATGGAGCACCTCTTAAACAAATTTTTAATATAAATTTGGGGATAGGTATCATAAAAAAAACTACTTTTTTGTTCGTATTTTCGACATATCTTCCTGTGTTTTTACTCAATTTTCGATTGGGAGAGCTCTTTGGATATGGAATTAAATTTCACATCCAACGAGTACCCACTCGGCATACTTTAGATGGGCCCCTCTACCCCAAAATCAAGAAATACCTAAAAAAACATGGTGATGACATCATCATCACATTTGTTAGGTATTTCTTATTTTTGGGGTAGTGGGCCCCGTCAAAAGTATGTCGAGTGGGTACTCGTTGGATGTGGAATTTAATTCCACATCCAAATAGCTCTCCTGATCGAAATTTGAGTAAAAACACAAGGAGATATGTCTAAAATACGAACAAAAAAGTAGTTTTTCTTTTGTTCCTCCAAAATTAATAAATATTATTTTTTTATTTTAACTATTATTTTATTAATTTTCCTAAGGAGGCCCATTTTGAGCTGAAATTTCCTCTAATGTTGACCTTTTGATGTACTAGAAACTCCATGGTTCTATATTTTTGGGTATCAGAAGCTTATGGTTCTAGTTTGTATCTCAGTATCAGTTTATATATATATATATATATATATATATATATATATATATATATATAACACTTTTATTTACAGATATGTGTATTTATGTTATGTGGTATGTGCGTGAATGGATATCTATATGTGTTTGTGTGATTTTATACATGTAATAAAAATTTAAAAATGAACTTCAAATGTGAGCTAGATACCAACCCAAAACATAATTTTCTTGTGAATCAACGATTGTTTTTAAATGTCTTGGGATGTGATGGTAGGAAACATTTTCAAAATACCTCTATAAAAGTCAAACTCTTATGAATGCATGAAGATTTAATGGGTTATGGATGGTGTAGACCCATTTTTATTGATGGAAAACTAACTTTGAATCTAGCTAAACCCTAATATGACTCACATCACTAGCTATAGATTCAATTACAAGCCAATAACTGCATGGTACTCTAAAATATTGTTCATAGTGGGACCCAAGAAAGTTCATCCTATGCTCACCAGATCATCGGTAAGGGAATACAATACCCACATTGTTGATGCAAATATGGTATAACATATAGAACCATTTGCAAATCCAAAATAAGAGGTCATCTATCCATTTTTTAAAAACACTATATAAGCATGCTTAGTTAATACACATCTTAAATTCAACAAATTTACACTCCAAACTACACACAACACTCTATAAACAATATATAAAAAATACCTATGCTAGATGACCTAGGAATAATATTTATTGAGGTAAATCTCATTTTGGGGCTCGTCCAGTGATATCCCATCGTAGTCTATCAGCTTGTATGCTCCTTTCTCTAATATGTGACTAACAATATAGGGTCCATGACACATAGATTCTAGTTTTTCACCTCCCAAATTATCATGCTTCTGGTCATATGTCAAGACGAGGTCACCTTCGTTTAATAGGAGAGGTTGAATGGATCTATCATACTGAGCTTTAATTCATTGTTTATGTTCCTTATTATCTAGGGTGGCATCTCGATGAGTTTTGTTCAGCTTGTTCAAATATAAGAACCATTCTTCCTCTAAAGTGGTATTGGGCAGTAGTTCTACAACAAGTTTTAGGGAAGGAATTTCACATTCGATCGGGAGGGTAGATTCTATCCCATACACCAATTAGAAAAGGGTGAAGCTAGGGGATGTTTTAAAGGTAGTCCTATAAACCCATAATGCAGAAAACAATTGTAAATGCCAACTTGATTTTCCCTGCCTTACCATAAATTAAAGCATGGTTTTGAACACCTTGTTGATGGCTTCGACCTAGACATTGGTTTTAGAATTATAATACACTTTTGTACCTTAGTCTTAGACCTTAGACACTTTTATTTTCTCCTATGAAGTACTTCCTATGGTTTAGACTTAGGGAAATTGGAAATTATGACAGTTGAGGCACTCCTAGTTGATCATTATGCACAGTGGGGGAGCTCTAGGTTGATCATTATGACACCCAGGAATTGACATTGATTGCGATCAACTAGGCATGCACTCTCCTTCCCCTTTTCAGGTATTTTGACTCCTTTGAGGTGCTAGTGCATGTTTTGAGTGGTTTTTGGAATATTTTGGAAATTTATTTCCTCCTTGGGACACTCCCATTCACCCATGTGCTCACCCATGCCTGCCATACCTCCACACATGTTCTAGCATGCCTCACCCATGTTCACACATGCATTCGTGACCGTTTGGAATGAGTTGAAGGCTCATTGGTCCACCTAGGGGGTTGAGGGTCAAATCTAGTGATGACACTTGTATGCTTCCACATGGCCTCCAAGGCCTCATGATTTTTCTCTATTGTACTATATATCAGTTTTAGACATAGTTACATGTTGGACAATGTTAATAATATCCATTATTGACTTCATGTGTGTATGCAATTTCAATATTTTTCAGCTATTTTGTGATTTTTTGTGAACTATAGTGAATTGTGAGTGTTTCTTTGGCTTCTAGATCTAGTTGTGTATCAATTATCACATGGTATTAGAGCTTATTGAATTTGCAAATTGATTTGAGATTTTTTTTATTTTTTGTAAGAGGGATTTTCCAGATAGATTCAAGTGTTTTCATTGCAGGTACATTCAATAATTTGTCTCTAGCAATGCAAGCAGAGATGGACTAGGCCCATGTTTTGTTGATACCATTCAACTAATTCGAATGGAAGGAAAGGCCGATATGGTTATCCAGCTGAGGTCGAAGGGCATGTTCAGGATCACCATGGGAATAGAGGTTGAACCAAACTCAACTGTTGAGAAATAAAATTTCTTCAACATACTTGATGAAGCATTTGGAATGCTTTGTCTCAATGTTTCGAGAGACTTTCTGTTTCATGTAGACAGTGTGACCATTCCAAATGAAGTATGGATGAAGCTGGAATATTTTTTTGGAAAGACTGATGAGATGAGGGGTCACCAGCTCGAAAATGAGCTCATCTCTTTGAGTCCTTCTCATTTTGAGACAATCCAAGATTGCTTCACCAAATTCAAGTCTTTGGTGCTTCAACTCAAGCAATGTGGAATAGAGAAGAAGGAGGTGTTGGAGTCATTGTCCAACCACAAATAATTATTTGGATCATTTGGATTAATTTACCACTTATCCTAAGTTCTTGACTCAAATATGTGACTACATCATCAATTGGATCTTCTCCTTGTTGAATTATTGGACTAAGAGGGGAGGGGGTGAATCAGTATTGTCAACTTTTATAATTTAAAACCACTTTAACATTAATCATTAACAAAAAATCAACAAGAAACATAGAACACATATTTTATCATCGAACCCAATTGGCAAAACCACCAATACGTCCTATTACTGCAGAATTATATTTACAAATAGTTTCTTTCTGCTACAACAGAAAAGGATGGTACCACACCCTATTTACGAAAAACTACTCGAAGGAAGCTATAATCCCCTGGTTTTATCAACTGCTACTGAAAGGATGCTACAACACCCTACTTACCAACTACTACTGGAAGGAGGCTACAACCCCCTGCAGGCTTGTAGCTTTCCCTAGCACCACCCTACCACCTTAGTATGTTTTTATATGCTTTCCATATCTTATTTATGATTACTGTCACTAGTTCTTCTTTGGTCTCTTTCTGCTGCTACTGTTGCATTAATATGGATCACAGAGACACTTTATTCCTCTCAAACTTTTGTCTATAAATACCTTAACACGCATATCACCACATCTCTTGAATCTTGGAAAATCGTTTATTTTCATTTGAACCATCACACAACTTTATAATGACCTTTTACAATAATTGATGTCTTTTCAAACATGTTCCTTAATTAACAATCACTTCTCTATTTATACAGTCACGCCCCTTTTTATTCATCATAACTCTATTTAACAGAATTAACTAATACAATCATAACTCTTTTCATCAAATAAACATTCATTATTCATAGTCATTTTATTAACTTCCTCTAGCTTATCGAAATCATATTTTGTTTCTTACATATTTGTTTATAACTTTGTTTTTTATTTTATTCGATGAAAAAATCTGAGTTGACCTGAACGGTTTCCCAATATCTCCAATCATTTTGGTGCTCACTCGCGAGTCACCTCTGATGGTGTCGACCAATATCTCTAATCATTTTAGTGCTCACTTGTGAGTCACCTCCGATGGTGTGAACGGATTTCTTTTAGTTGTGTCAAAATGACAATGTCATTAGAGGAAATTTCAACTCCAAATGGGTCTCCTAAAATGAACTAATAAAATAATAGTTAAAATAATAAAATAATATTTATTAATTTTGGAGGAAGAAAAGAAAAAAAACTACTTTTTTGTTTGTATTTTTGACATATCTCCCTGTGTTTTTACTCAAATTTCGATCGGGAGAGCTCGTTGGATGTGGAATTAAATTTCACATCCAACGAGTACCCACTCGGCATACTTTTGATGGACCCCACTACCACAAAAGAAAGAAATACCTAAAAAAAAGGAATGATGATGTCATCATTCCATTTTTCAGGTATTTCTTGCTTTTGGGGTAGCAGGGTCCATCAAAAGTATGTCGAGTGGGTAATCATTGGATTCGAAGTTTAATTCTGCATCCAATGAGCTCTTTCGATCGAAATTTGAGTAAAAACACAGGGAGATATCTCAAAAATACAAACAAAAAAGTAGTTTTTTTTATGATACCTATCCCCAAATTTATATTAGAAAAGTGTTTAAGACCTATACGATATTTCAAATTTAAATCAATTTCATTGGCTAACACATGATGACATGGAATTTGAATAAAAGTTAAAAGGCCCATTTTGAGTTGAAATTTCCTCTAATGCTTTGATCGTTTCGAACTCACTCGCAAGTCACCTCTGACGATGTCGACAGATTTCTTTCATTTGTGCCAAAACGACAACCTCTTCAATCATTTCAATGCTCACTCGCGATTCACCTTCGATGATGTCGACGGATTTCTTTCAATTTTGCCGACCATTTCGGAGAGACTAAATGAGTTGTGCTGACATGAATTACTGACTCTTGGTCTCTGATTCAGCGCCCACTCGTAAGTCACCTCCGACAGTGTCGACGGATTTCTTTCAATTGTGTCGACCATTTCGGAGAGACTGGATGAGTTACGCCAATGTGTTCATTTCAGAGAGACTAGATGAGTTATGCTAACATGGATTTATTTCAGTTGTGCACTGTTTTAGAGAGACTGGATGAGTTATGCTGATATGGATGATTCAGCTGACTATTTTGGAGAGACTTAGTCAATTTCCAAAATTTTCATAGTGTTCTAGAATGATGTTAGATTACAACAATGAATTCCTAATAGCACCAGAACACCATCATGTGGTTTCCTAGCCTCATCACACATGCCACATCATCACTTCCTTTGACATTAATGAACTTCTTTGACATCAATGACAACCTTACTCAACACTCCTTCAACCAGGGATCCTAACTAAGTCTTCTCCTTCAATTGGGGAGACTTACTAAACCTCCTCCTTCAATTGAGGAGAAGATATGGGTTGATATGCATGACATATGTGCGCCTTTTAGTTAAACTAAAGTTACAAAGGTGCCTTCCTCATCAAGTAGCCTATTTTTGGTTAATTTCAGTTAACTGCAGTGATTAAAGGTGCCTCCACCTACTTTTGGTGACTCAGTTCAGTGTAGTTCAGTGCATTTCACCTAACTGAAGTCATATAGGAGCCCTCACCTACATGTTGGCATGCAGTTGATTTATATTCAGTTAGACTCGATCTAAACTACCTCCGAGTGAGTTAGAGTCAAATAAGTTGGAGTTAAGTGGTTAATTGATATGTCAAGTGGTGTTTAAATGACAAGTAAGACACTTTCATGTAATGAATTCGAATAACCTATATGGGATTTAAATTGCATGGCTCTTTATGCCATTGTATTTCATTGTATCACTACTTCTAATTAATGATAAGCAAATATACAACTACAAGTATTTTTGCACTGTTTCATGTCATTTCTGAGTAAAATTGATCTGTGAAATCTATTGTAAGTTTTGGTCTTGTTCCTTAGATTATTGTGACTCCAATTTTATATGGTATCAGAGCCATGGCAGGACAAGGAAATTCTTCTATAGTTTTCTTGCTGGATCTATGAAGAAGATTGAGCAAAAATTCTCAAAATTATTACAACACTGCACCAAAACCAGAGAGTTTATCATATAATTGTTGGATAATATAGCATCTGGTTAATCAATCTTGCTTGATTAACTAATCCAAGTGTGAAGAAAAATCATAAAGTGTAAGTTGTTCGACCTTATTTTGTTTGTTTTGTTTGATTGCAGGTATCTTAAGCACTTCCATTGCATTCACTACAACTGCAAAATGGACTCCTCTTCAAGCAATATTCTCACTCATTTCAACTATTGTTGGGCTATAGGGCAGACCCGGGATTTATACCATTAAATTCGCACCAACAAAAGACCCACAGTGTTGGCCCTTTTGGCAACAACCTGCGAACATGTTGCAGTCTCACCTGAAACAGCTATGGGGTGCCGCAAAATCAGGTTTTTGCAAGCAGAAGAGGGATATTACTGTAGGTTTAGTTTGTTGGAGACATTTACCTTCATACTCACTCCTTCAGTCAAATTGGCCTAGTTAAACCACTATCCTAAGTTTAATTGAGATCAGTGGAGCATTAATTACCATCATCCCAGTCACTCCCACGCCTACCTACAGTCAAGGAGGCTAACTTAGCCTTTCCTACAGGCAAGGAGGCTAACTAGAGCACTCCAGGGGTGATCTGTGTGACATTAAGGCACCTAACTATTAACTGGTGGTTACAATCAGTTAAACCAATCAGTTACAGTCAGTTAAGGCGCCTCCATTCATTAAATATATTATTTAATGATTATTTTATTATTATTTAATGAACTGGAGTTAACAAGGCGCCTTCACCAACTTCTGATGGTCAGTTCAGCTTCAGTTAACCTCATCAGGGTTTATTGGAGTCATGCAGTACTAGCACTTGATGACTGGATTTCTATGACATGTGTTTGATCTCCTTCAGTTGAGATTAAGTCATTTATTGCACTCCAACTTCAGTTAGGGTTTGGTGAGTCAATTAGGGTTTTGGTCAAGTGGTTAACTGAGTGAGATTGCATGGCAAAGAGTCAGTTAAGCTAGACTCACTCATTGAATTTGAATTGTCCCTTAGGTATTCAAATTATTCATTGAGTTAAGCCATTGCTCATGCATGGTATTGTAATCCTTTATTGTTCATATAATATACAGAGAGGAAAACTATTTTGGCATTCCAGTTATTTCCAATTCATGAGTATTTTGTTAATTATTCTTTGATGATTTTGATTCCTAGTTCCTAGATCATGTGCAAGAATTAATATGGTATCAGATCATGTGGCAGGACGAAGATCAATCTCTCAAGAACAAGCTTTTTGACAGATTTCTCCATGAAATTTGAGCTATAGGTCAAGAATCCAACGCTGCACCAGAAGCCAAGGCTTACCACTCAATACCCCAAGTAAAGAACTTGTTGATCAAGCTTGCTTGATTGACTATGCTGGGTGTGATGAAAGCCTAAATGTGCAGTCTGTTCGACCTTACGGTGCCCCTTTTGTTTTTATTTGCAGGTCTTAACAGGTACAACTTCGAATGGAATCATCAATCCCTCCTCTCACCCCATTCACAAGCTATTCGGAATGGAAGTTGAAGATGATTGCATATCTCAAGAGACGAGGTCTCTATGAGGTGTCTATTGGAATTGGAAGAGAGACTTATGAGAATGAGAATTACTGGCTAAATGACATTGATAGAGCTTTTGGATCAATAGCTCTGGCCCTTGATGATGACTTGTACTTTGTTTTTTATTCTGCTGAACACCCAAAGGATCTCTGGACAAGATTGGACAAAACCTTTGGCAAGCACAATGAGGATAATAATAGTACTTTGGAAATTACAGCCAGCAACACAAGAGTTCTTCACTCAAAACTCTCAACCTCTACTCTCTCTGATGAAGTTGTTCAAGATGAAGATGAAGCAGAATCTTCTACACATTCAATTCGAATTGAAGAAAGTCTCCATGAAGTGACTCCTTCTCCTGATGCTCCGGAAGTTCATGAGATCTCTGATATCTCATCTTCTCACATTTCTGAAACAGAAGAAGACATTCAAATCTTTGATATTGAAGAAAAATTCTGCTACACTTCCATGCAAACATTCACCGGTGATTTTGCTTTGAATTCTATGCAAAATTTACCAGTAATTACTTCCGAAAGTGAGGAGAAATTTGATTTTTCTTCCGCTAATGTTGCTGATGGTGTGCAAATATGTGATACATTGGATATCTTGGAAGAAATATCATATTACCATAGTGATCCATTCGCTCCCCATGATCTATATCTTCCAGCAAATTCCTGCAGGATTGCATGCACCAAAATTCAGAATTTTGAAGAAGAAGAAAACTGTGCATCCACCGTCTCGGTTGACCATAATTTTGGATCTGATATGAAACTTATTGGATATGATATGATATTATTTGGATATGATCTGATATTTACTGGTTCAAAATTTCAGGTTCATAAAGCTTCAGTACTTCTTGTAGCTGTTCTCATCAATGGTGTGAAGAAACAAGTACCGCAAGTCTCCTACAAAACTGCTGCTGGGGATTTGATTTCATTTCACAGTTTTGGATCTGTTGTGAAATTATTTAGATCTGATTTACATTTTGATATGATATTATTTTGTTAATATTTTAAAATTCAAGAGCATTCAGTCATGCTTGTAGCTACTCTCACCAATTCCGGTGTGAAAAATCAAGTACCGCAGTTCTTCTTCAATTTTGCTTATGGGGATTTGGTGTTAGTTTCCTCTTATGAGGTTGCTGATATTTTAGTTTGTGAATCATTAGATATTTCTGAATCTATATCATATTATGGAGCTCAATCATTCAGTCTCCAGAGTCCCAGGGATTCTCTACCTTTGGTCACAAGCTCATCTCCTCACAGAACTAGTAAAGAGGAAGACATTCTGCATCCGCATGGACACTTGCACCTAAGATTTGGGGCTGATTTTACCAGTCATGGTTTGCTGTTCAAGGATGCAACATATCAGTTTCTTGAGTGTTCCACACATGGTTCAAATCCTCAAGAACCTTTGATCTCTCTTCAGATGATTTCAGTTGCTCTACATGGGTCCAGTTTTCACCGTGCATCTGTTTATATTTCTGATCCAGTTGAGTGCATTGTTATTCTTCCAAAGTGGAAGATTCCTCCAGACATATTCACCAATATATTTTCATAAAAGAAGTTCACTTACCTCCGTTCACTGTTGGGGGTGAGTTCATCAGGGTGATCCAGACTACTTTCAGTGTTCAGCTTGAGGGGGGGTTTTTTCCCACTGGGTTTTCCCTCTTTTCCTCACTTAATTTGTTTTGAGCATTGTTTCAGTTGCTTTATTGTATAGGGTGACCTATGGAATTTGTTTCCAGGGCCCTAGCATTTTATGCATCTATGTTTTCTAATTCTTCCTGAGTATAGCTTAAGGGGGGGTGTTGGAGACATTTACCTTCATACTCACTCCTTCAGTCAAATTGGCCTAGTTAAACCACTATCCTAAGTTTAATTGACATCAGTGGAGCATTAATTACCATCATCCCAATCACTCCCATGCCTACCTACAGTCAAGGAGGCTAAATTAGCCTTTCCTACAGTCAAGGAGGCTAACTTGAGCACTCCAGGGGTGATCTGTGTGACATTAAGGCACCTAACTGTTAATTGGTGGTTACAATCAGTTAAACCAATCAGTTACAGTTAGTTAAGGCACCTCCATTCATTAAATATATTATTTAATGATTATTTTATTATTATTTAATGAACTGGAGTTAACAAGGCACCTTCACCAACTTTTGATGGTCAGTTCAGCTTCAGTTAACCTCATCAGGGTTTATTGTAGTCATGCAGTACTAGCACTTGATGACTGGATTGCTATGACATGTGTTTGATCTCCTTCAGTTGAGATTAAGTCATTTATTGCACTCCAACTTCAGTTAGGGTTTGGTGAGTCAATTAGGGTTTTGGTCAAGTGGTTAACTGAGTGAGATTGCATGGCAAAGAGTCAGTTAAGCTAGACTCACTCATTGAATTTGAATTGTCCCTTAGGTATTCAAATTATTCATTGAGTTAAGCCATTGCTCATGCATGGTATTGTAATCCTTTATTGTTCATATAATATACAGAGAGGAAACCTATTTTGGCATTCCAGTTATTTCCAATTCATGAGTATTTTGTTAATTATTCTTTGATGATTTTGATTCCTAGTTCCTAGATCATGTGAAAGAATTAATATAGTTTCTAACACTTATAATCATACAATGCAAAAATTTAATAGTTACTTATTTAGCTTCGCGGTTAGATAAACAAATAGTGCCTTGCTTAACCCTTTACTGGGAATTCCAGTGAAGTTAATATTTAGCAGTGATCTTACTTATCAGATATATATTTATCAATGCATAAAGAACATAACAACACAACAAAAACCACAACACACGATATAACGTGGTTCACCCCCAGTTTAGGGGTTACATCCACAGAACTGTGTTTTATTCAACTCTTTACAAAAACCATAGTTTTGATCTGTGCACTCAGCTGCAGATCCCTTCAAGTCCTCAAAGTCGCGCACACAGCTGCAGGCCTCTAAGCACACAGCTACAGATTTCCTTTATCACCCAAAACCCTCTGCGCACACAGCTACAGAGGTTGTCCATGCACACAGCTGGGACTTAACCTTCTCTTACAAAATATCCTTAGCTTCGCATTAATTCATATTACATCAAAATCCTAAACTGACTTCTTTACAAGAGTGCTTATTTATAGTGCACTTATTACAAAACCATGGGCTTAAACCATGGGCACCCTGAACCCTAAACCCTGGACTTAAACCATGAGTTTATTACAAAAAGAGGACTTTGACTCAACCCCGACACTCCTAAGACTATTTTGAGTCGTAACTCCACTTACAAACTCCTACAAAAATCATGGAGTTACCAAAATTAGGGACCGTTAAGGTGCATGCCCCAATAGGCCCCTAAGACTCACTAGTGGCCCGTCCCAGGACACTCTGCTACTCTTCTGGTAGACGAACTTTGTCAATGAAGATAGCAAACTGCTTATTGAGGCCACGCATGATATTGTCGGTGGCTTGCTCCTTTTCGACCAACTCCTGCAATATTGCGGCTGATGCTTCGATGGCCTTTGTCTACGCAAATGCAGCATATTCCTTCAGAACTTTGAGTTGGGTGTCCACAGCAGTACTCAACTCAAAAGCTTTGCTGATAAGTGGCTGCATAGAATTTTGCAATTTTGTTGCTTTTTCTCTGCACAACTCAATTTCCTGCTAGAGTTCATTTCTTCGCTTTACCTTGAGCATTTTCTCCATAGGCAGCAGAGTCTTAATTTCTGCTTTTACTGTATCCAACTCTGTCTGTCGCTGCTTGATGGTTTCTTGCAACTGTCCGACTTCTGGATGTTCCTGCAGGGTGGTCCATGCCTCAACACTGTCTTCTAGCAACTTTTCTATGCTGCTCACAGTATCCGATATTTTTGCTGTGGAGGCCTGAATGTATGCTCGGCATTGCTCCCTAACCTATGGTGGGATTTCCAGGGTGATGCGGAGTTGAAGCTCCGAAATCTGAGCCTCATGTTCTACTTTGAGCTTCTCTATTTCACTGCGAGACTGCTGTGCATAATCTTTCAGCCTGACTAATCTTTGTTCTGGTTCTTCCACTGGCTATACGTCGAAGTCAGGAAGAGTTCGACATGCCTCATCCAAGACTCGTACTAGTGTAATCCACTTAGGTTCTGCATCCCTCTTTCTCTGCTTCGCTTCTTCCAACTGTGCTGCGAGGCTATCGTTCTGCTTCCTGGTATTTTCCAATAGTATTTGTGAGTGGTGGTCTCGGGCTTGGATTTCCTTCACGATGGCTAACTAACAGAGATGTAATTCCATCATGGAAATCTTAGTGTAATATATTCCAACTATCATCCTCATCTCTGTGTGAGATGCTGCGTTGGTTATGATGAGCGCGGCACTTGAGACTTGTTCCCAGTGTTCTCTAACCAGCCATTGTCTTGTGTCTGGCTGCGCAGGTACTGGGGCACTACTTGCTGCTGCGCTCGTCACTGATTTTTTTGCTAACTACTTCAGCTCTGAGATTTGCTTTGTTACACTGGTGATGGCATCAAGATGCGTGCCTGCAAACTCTGACCATTTCTTGGTGAGAAATTTTGTGGATTTCAACAGAGCCTGATTAAGTTCTTCACTAGTCAGGGTAGGCTCTTCGTCAATATTTTTGTCTTTCGGCGCTTTCATTTTCTTGCAGGACTGAATTTTGGTAACTTCTTTGGCCTCTGGTGACTTGTGCTTATCTGGCCGATTAGGGTCTGAGATAGTTTTGACCAACTCCTCCTCTTCTTCTCCTTCGTCTCTGCCATCTCCACCCTGGTCAGTTTCACTCTGTTGCGACTCAGTTTGTTCTTCGCTGTCCTCTGGGGGATCTTGCTACTACGTCTGACTAGGGCCCGGAGGGATTGGGATGTTGGGCTTTGTTCCTTCGTCCTTTAGCCATTCAGCCGGCCACTGCTGAATTACCGTGAGGATGTCATATTTGGTCACCACATATGGCAACTTCCAGCATGCCTTCTTCTGATCTGCGTGGGCCTGGATAAAGACATTGTGCATGTCGGCCCTGAAATTGGCCACTCCCTCATATTGAGAGAATAACTCATTACTGAGCCACGGGGTCTTGACAATCTCATATGAGATACTCATGGTGTAAAAGGCGAACACAGTGTTCATCATCTGCTGGGATGCTTTGTCCTGCGACACCCAGAGTGATGCGTACCTTGCTACACCTGACATGCTTCGAGGTACATTAATAAACTGTGCCTCGGTGGGCTCTTTCCACTCGATCAAGGAAATAAGTACGATCAGCCATGAATAATGAAAGGGTCTACCTTTTTCCTATGCGTCGCGGGCATCTTCAATAAATTCCTTAGTGATGTATGCTTCCCAGTTGTAAATGTAGCCTTCCACATAGTTCGCAGCAATACTTACAATCGGGGCAGGCACTTCATATGGTCTGCACTTCCTCATCAATTTGTAGGCTAAGAGTTCAGCTACGAAGTGGATGTTGTGATGCTGAATGGCTGAGGTTTGATACGCTCTCTTCCCTTTCATTATCCCGAAGCATTCCTTCATGCTATGTGCAAGCTTCATATCTTCATGCTTTCCCAAAAACTCAATGCTAGGGTCAGGTCCTTCCTTCGGCAGGCCTGTAATCTGGTGAATGAGTTCTTTATTGATAGCGATTTTCTGGTTTCTGATCCATAGGTACCCATCATGTACCAATGCCAATAATTGTTTGACCACCACGGTTACCTGTGTGCTGCATCCAAAGTGGGGCACATCGAGCATCTTCAACAAACTAGCTTTGTCCAAGCCAGCAGTCCACTATTTTACTTCTAATAATGTCGTGCTAGTCTCTTGATAGCGGACAAAGTGTAGGTATGTCCCAGGTGTGAACTGTGGAAATTTCCCATGATCATTTGTATCATGGTTGGTGTAATTGAGCCGTTCTATCTTCCCTATCATTGTCCCGGCCAGCTGCACACCCGGTGGCAGCGAAGGGGTGCGTAATGTGAACTTCTTCGTTCGTCGAGGGAGCTGAACTCCTGGTCAAACTGGCGGAAGATACGATGGCCGCTGCGATGCAATGTTCTCATCTTCTTCAAACGGAACCTCTGCTGAGCCGGACGGATTCATCTTGGGATCCTCCGGTGTTTTCCCTGATTGCTGGTGTCTGTCTTCATTCTGCTTCGAATGAACTTCAGGTTTAAATTTTTTTCTGGTAAAGCGTGTCTGCATTGGCTGGGTCAGTGCTAGGGGAGTCTCTTCGTGGGTTGCAGATGGAGGTGGGTGGCTGAAGAGGTGTGACAGACCCTCCTGTTCAAATTCTCTCACTAACCTCTGAATCTCGCTATCAACTGACATGGGTACAATTGTAAAACTCAAGAAACTGAAAAGTGCAAACATCGTGGGTGTGGGTGTCTTCTTATAGAATCTATCCATGAAATCTATCATAACTGTGCATTGATGGCACCAAATCTAACAGAGATCTTGTCCAAGTGGCGGTAGATTTTTCAAGATCGTATTAATACAGGAAGTTAATATAGAGAATGTACCGGTGCCGCCAAATTTGATTTCTTCTAACGGCCATTTTTTAAGTTCCGACAGACCTTTCCTTCTTTGGCACAAGCAGTAGCTATGGCTGCGCCCTAATGAGGACATTCAACACCTATGGAAACCATCTGCGGCATGGAGTCGAGCTTCGACCCACGATAAAATGTCATCCACAGCTTCAATGATTCCTCTTATTTCCAGGAACTTCATCAGGCATAAGTCTCGACACTCATGGAGAAGTTGGGTTGCTTTGCTTACCATGTCTTCATCCCAATAATCTCCACTGGTAGCATACTTAGGATGGTCTTCTGATCCAATGTTGGCTGTCCGTGTCTTCAGGGGCCGAGTCACTTCAGGGGCTTCGACTGCTATTCTGTGTATGTCACAGTGTCCTTCTGACTCAGGAATACCAATATTGTGTGGATCATCATCCTCATCAATTGCAAGGTTATAATATTCGACTGCATGAGCTTCTTATGCTGTCCAATCAGGCCGGTATTTTACTATTTCTTGATCATCCAATACCTTAATATGGAACAACCTGATAGCTGCATCTAAAGCTGGACAAACTTCATTAGTAGAAAAGGTAAGCACCAAACTATCAACAAGACAATCCCAACTTACAGTATCCTGGTGAAGCTCAGCCTCCGCGTACTAGTTCTTTGCTATCGATTCCAAAGTATGCATAAACCTATGTACCCATTCTTCCCGAGGTACATGCTTCCATGCTTCGTAGCACTATGCCAAATGTTACTGAGGGCTAGTCTTTCCATCAAACCTGCTTTGCACCTCCTGGGGCTGATCCCTAAATCTCAGGCGAAGAAAATTCTGACAAGCTTCTCAACTAGGGATGCTCTTCTTATGGCCATTCCACCATATGGCTACTGTGGATCTGAATGCTGAATACAGAGTCTCCATTTTCTGTGAATCTGGTATCTATTCTGATAATTGTTCAATAAACTTTTGTGGGTCTGACAAGCCATCAAAAATAGGTAGGACTCTTACCTGTGCACCAAGCCATCTAATAGATTTGGTAATTCTGGCACATCTATGTCCATGCAGCTCATAAAGTCTATTTTGCCAGTTTTCTAACCCATCGTCTTAATCCATCATGTAGGAACTGTCACACTGCCAATCCATGATACCTTCGGCAGTAGGATCAACATAATCTTCTTCCTTAGCTGTGATATTATAGATGTGGTCCAAAACATCCCGGTCTTCATCTCTTATTGGCTCTGTGTATCTCTCTCCTTGAGAAGGATCCAATGGGACTATGACTCTCAGTTCTTTCCCTTCAAAATTCATATGTCTCTTCTTCAAGTTAATGACTGTAGCATTTTCCATGGCCCATTGAATTCCTAACAAGGCTGGATAGGGGTTGCTATCGTCAATGATCTCAATAACTTTGAAGTCTGCTACAATACAGATGCCATCAATATCTACTGGGACATTAGGGAGTCATCCTAGGGGCACAATCTTCTGTTGATTGGGTAATCTCAGCTGTATAGGGGACCAATCAATGGTAGGTTTTCCCATTTGTTCCCAGGTTTGCTTAGTTAAGACATCTACCTCTGATCCTAGGTCCAAGATAACATCAGTCATATCATACTCTCCTATCTGAGCATTCAATATCATTTACCTACCAGTTCTCCTGACTCTATTGACAGCTTTTGCCTGAACAGAACTTTGCTGAGGTTCACAGTAAGCAATAACTTTCTGCAACTCGCTTAAAGCATTCTGATTTCGTAAGAGCTTCAGATAACTTTGTAAAAAGGAGGACAGTGTACTTACTTTATCTGTCGAAGCTTCTTGCGGTTGCGATTGCTACTGAAGTTGTTGCGCATGTATTACTGATGTGTTGGGGTCAGCAAATTCTCTCTTGGCTTCCATAAATGTCTCTTTTTCTCTTTCGACATCAAATGCAGGGATTTTTTTCGGGGCCTTCCGAACCCACGCCTCGGCAGGCTGTTTCTCCTTGTTCAGCACTTCCATCGTAGCTCCACTCCTGGTAACAACATTAATGGCTGGGGTAGGTCTTTGTTCGATGGAAATCATTTGGATATTCTGAGTAGGGGCACTGTTTCTTTCTTGAATCTTCGCTATCAACTGCGGGCACTGCTTGATCACATGATCTACTGCTCGACAATACCGACATGTCATAGTTGGGTTTCGACAGTCTCTCGCTAGATGCCTGGCCTGGTTACAGTTGTAACACACAACCTGGCCTCTTCCTCTTCCGGCCATACCTCCATGACCATGAGCTCCAAAAGCACCTATACCTGATGCATCACCGTGGTAACCATAGCCATCATTGCTTTGTACCTCATTTTGTACCCGATAGGTGTCGTAGGTGCGTTCTCGCATGAGGTCATAACTGTGACACTCATCTTCATTATGTCCTATGGACTTACAGATTTTACAATAGGGGTTATTAGGTACTTTCACATACCTTTGTAGCAGATAGCAGTGTTCAGGTTGATGCTGACCTGTTGTTCTGCAGAGCTCATAGTATAGGACTTGTGGGTTAAATGGGTTGGGCACACCAATATTCAGGTAATTTCCTACCACAGGACACTGTTCCTTGGCATGACCTTCTGTCCGACATTGTGTACACCAAACCTCATCGCGACCGGTTTTTCCTTTCTTCATATCGTGAAGCACTAGAGCCATTGCTGCCAACTGCGCTTGGATTTGAGCAATACCAAAATTATCTTCGACAGGAGCAGTTTCAAGCTTCATCGCAATTTCTAGAGCCTCCTGCTGGTCAGCAACCTTTTGTTGCATGAGTGGAGTTCTGATATGCGGTAGCAATGCTGCAATGAACCATTCCTTGTGCTGTATAGGTCCAACGATTAAACTGAATTGGTCTAGCAGAACTTTGAATCTTTGATCAAAGTCCCACACTAATTCGTCGTGCCTCTGCTGAATCTCTTTCAATTCAGTGATACACTGCGAATCTGATTTCGGCTTCTTAAATTCCTTTATTATTGCTTCTTTTATATCAGCCAAAACATGCTTCTGAGTGCAGGAAAACTTCATGAACCAGGTCAGAGTGTGGTCTCTGAAAGAAGTAACCAGCTGCGCTCTTTTTGTATCTTGATCCGTAATGTTCTTAGTAGTCCACACTGCTTCACATAAAAACCAGAACTGTTCTGGATCCTCTGATCCAATTCCTTTGAAAATAGGGAGCTTAATATCATCATGCATGTGGGCCATAGTGAATCTAGGGGGGGTTTGAGGGGGACTGGAAGTAGGCGGGGGGGAACTTACTGGGGTAGACTACCCCGCGATAGGAATACTCGAGCTAGGGTTACTTTCAGACTACGACGGGTTCTCAGGGATAATAGGTCTTCGCTTCGGGGTTACCGGAGGGTTTCCTACATAAGGGGTTTCTTCAGTTTCTGAATCTATGGGATTTACAGGGGAATACTCGGTATGCTGACCTTGGGAATAGAATCCAAAATCTCTTTTGTACCTTTTGCCACTTCGCAGAAAACCACTTTTCTCGTTGAAGGTATTTTCACTTGCAAACATAGGTTAGTAATACTAAATCTAACAGTCTGATTCAATGAGCAATATACCTTTTTCAGCTAATAGCATTTTAATTCTCAAACTAAATGAATTCAAAAACTTACCCCTTGGGCCTTTGAAAAAATGCCACTCGGCTTCACTAAAGTAAGTACTCATGTCGATGGTGAACTCCATCACAAATGCTTCAAGGGTTCACGTTGTCCAGAAATCAACAGCGCAGGATATCTCGTTGTTCACCCTTTTCAGTATATTAATTCTTGTGGGGGTCCAATCAGGAAACTGACGTTCTTGGAAGTTCATCCTTCTCTCTATTAACCTAGATAACCACTGGTGCAACTCTATGTGGATACTACCAAAGAAAATTTCATAAACATCACAAAAAACATACCTTTGTAAAAAGTCGTTTGCACTACAACTCGGATCTTTGTTCTCTTTCTCAGCGAATTTTAGATAAGTCTCATCAAGCCAATCACCAATTTCCTTCATAGAGGGTCTTTAGAACATAGCCCTCGAGGTACGACGTAAACCCCTCTTGAGCAGATACTGAGTTCAACTGACAACAGAACCAATTTGTTGGGCTACAAGGAAGACCCGAGCTTTATACCATTAACTTTGCACCAACAAAATACCCACAGTGTTGGCCCTTTCGGCAACAACCTGCGAACAGGTTGCAGTCTCACCCGAAACAGCTATGGGGTGCCGCAGAATCAAGTTTCTGCAAGTAGAAGAGGGATATTACTGTAACTTTAGTTTCTAACACTTATAATAATACAATGCAAAACTTTAATAGTTACTTATTTAGCTTCGCAGTTAGATAAACAAACAGTGCCTTGCTTAACCCTTTACTGGGAATTCCAGCGAAGTTAATATTTAGCAGTGATCTTACTTATTAGATATATATTTATCAATGCATAAAGAACATAACAATAGCATAAAAAAAACCACAACACACGATATAACATGGTTCACCCCCAGTTTAGGGGTTACGTCCATATAACTGTGTTTTATTCAACTCTTTACAAAAACCACAGTTTTGATCTGCGCACTCAGCAGCAGATCCCTTCAAGTCCTCAAAGTCGCGCACACAGCTGTAGGCCTCTGTACACACAGCTGCAGAGATCATCCACACACAGAGCTGGGACTTAACCTTCTCTTACAAAATAGCCTTAGATTCGCATTAATTCATCTTACATCAAAATCCTAAACTGACTTATTTACAAGAGTGCTTATTTATAGTGCACTTATTACAAAACCATGGGCTTAAACCATGGGCACCCCGAACCCTAAACCCTGGACTTAAACCATGGGTTTATTACAAAAAGAGGACTTTGACTCAACCCCAACACCCCTAAGACTATTTTGAGTCGTAACTCCGCTTACAAACTCCCACAAAAAATGCGGAGTTACCAAAATTAGGGACCGTTAAGGTGTGCGCCCCAACAACTATCATCAGTGGAAAGAGGATATTGATATATCATTACACTCTAAAGGACTCTTTAGAGTCACCATGGGCATAGAGATAGAGTCAAATGCAGTAATAGAGAAGGAAAAATATTGGAACAAACTAGATGAAGCGTATGGTTTCCTATGCCTCTCCATTTCTAAGGAGATCCTATTCCATCTCTCTGGATTGAAGACTACCAAGTAAGTGTGGGAGAAACTTGTTAAACTCTTTGTCAAGAAGTATGATTTGAGAGCCTATCAATTAGAGAATGAACTGATATCTCTCAATCTGGGAAACTTTGAGACCATCATTGAATTATTCACTAAGTTTAAGCACCTTGTGCTCCAATTGAAGCAATGTGAAGTTGAGAAGAAATATGAGCAGCTCATCCTTTCTATCCTTTCGAAGCTTGGACCATAATACTATGTTTTTGTGTCAACCTTCCATACCAGAAATCTTACAATTACAAATTAGAATATGTTGACCCTAAATGCATTCATTGAGTCCCTTACCAATGAGCATGATAAACTTGTTCAGATGGAATCCTTGAGATCCTCCAAATATCAAGTTTTGTTTGTTGGAGGACCCAAAGCTTCTAATGCAAAAGGAAAGTAAAATAAAGAGAAGAAATTTTTTTATCCTCCCAAGCGGAAGGAGAAAAACTAGCAGTTGGATGAGCCCTCGGGCTCAAGGAAAAACAAAAAATAGGGAAAATGAAAGACAAAGTGCTCTTACTATGCAAGAGGTTTTCACCCCAAAATGTCTTGCATGAAGAGATTGATCACATGGCCCTTCTCCTTGAGAAAAAAACATTACTCTTCCAGAAGGTGCAAGGAAGAAAGAAGTTGGAGATCAGAATAATTAGCCTGAAAGAGAACATGCTCTCATGGCTAATGTTTCAAAGGCTAGAGCTCTACTCATTGAATCTAGTGCTTAGAATCGTATGGTTGCATTTAAGGATTATTTCACATCACTAGATTCCAATAGCTTCATCTCGATTCACATGGGATATGACTCTCAAATCTCATCAAAAGGCAAATGTATTGTCCAACTAGAACATGGAAGCTTCAAAAATGTTCTATATGTTCCATCTTTGGCTTCAAACTTGTTGTTGTGTGTATCAAATGACACAAAATAGTTTTCCCAAAATATTTATATTCATCCCAAATTATTTTGAGATCTAAGAGATATCATATGAAAAACTCAATGTTGCAGGGAAAGCAAATCACACTGCTAAGACCTATGAGTTTTCTAAATTTGTGCCTAATTCAAAGCCATACTCCCTCCTAACTCATGGGAATGAGGTCAAACAGCTATGGAATTAAAGTTTTGGGCACCTAAACTACAAATATTTGTATCTTTTACAAAAGGATTCAATGGTGGAATTCCTTCCAACAATCAAATCCTCAAAAGGGATTTGCGAGGGATGCATAGTCGAAAAGCATCCTGAGCATAAGTTTGATCAAGGAAAAGAAAGAAAATATACATGTATTTTGGGGCTAATCCATTCTGATATTAGTGGTCCAATTCCAATAAAATCCATTATTAGTTCAAGGTATGTTCTTACTTTCATATATGACCTTTCAATATTTATATGGGTCTACTTTCTCAAAAAGAAGTCGGAAGTTCTTGAAAATTTCATAGATTTTAAAGCTTCCATTAAGAATGCTACTGGGAGCAAGATCAAAGCTATCATATCTGATAATGGAGGTCAATACATCAAATCATACCTACTGCAATTTTCTTCTCAAATTGGAATCAATATTCAGCACATCGTTCCTTACACACCTCAGTAGAATGGTGTAGCGGAAAGGAAAAATTGGGTACTGAAAGAAATGACAACTTGTATGCTTGAGGATAAGGATTTGTATGCAAATATTTGGGTTTAAGCCATGAATTTTTTTTCCTACATTCAAAATAGGATTACACATTCATCCATGAAAGTAAAAACACCTTTCAAAGCATACACTGGTCACAAACTGGATGTGTCCAATTTCAGGATTTCCGGGTCCACTGCTTGGGCTCAAATTCCACTATATAAGAGAAAGTCTTTGCAACCACAAAGTGTTGATTACATATTCATTGGGTATGCTGAGGAATAAAAGGTATAAAATATCTTGAATATCATAACTAAAAATATACGCATCGAGATAAATGTCTGTTTCGAAGAACCTCTCCCATATTTGAAACTAGCAGAGGAATAAACTGCCGAAATTCCCTCTCTTTTTGCTGAAGATTATGGAGATGAAAATGAAAGTGTGAGATATGATATTTCAGATATGATTTCTGATATTATTGAGAATGAAATATCAGGTTCTAAATAATATCCTAATGAGCCCTCTCATCTACCAAAATGGACCGAAAAGACTCTTTCTTATGTCGGGTCAAATGTTGGAAATCCTATTGATCCAAGGAGAACTCGGGAATATTTTCAAAGAGAATGTATCTATATTTATTGAAATGATGATTTTCTATATGTGAAGTGATAAATTATTATTGGATATGATCCTAATTCATACTATCATACTCATAATGATCCTCGATTGAAAGCTACAATGGATGAAGAGTTTAACTCTCTCCGAAAAAAATGCAACCTGAGAGCTAGTTTCCTTTCCACCTGGGACGAAAATTGTTCAATGCAAATGGGTCTATCAAAAGAAGGTTTATATATATGTATCAACCTGAAAATATAATTCATTTCTGGTAGTAAAAGGATTCTCCGAAGTCCAAGTACTGGACTACATTGAGACCTTTGCACCAGTGGAAAAAATGGATTCTATACGGCTAGTCTTAGCCATTTCTGCATCCATACACCGGGATGTGCACTATATCAATGTAAAAAGTGATTTTATTAATGGATACCTGAAATAATAGATATAAATTAAGCATAATAAATGCTACACATCATATCCATCATTAGTTTGCAAGATGAAGAAATCTTTGTGTGGCTTAAAGCAGGCCCCAAGAGCTTGGTACGCCAAAATGGATTCATTCCTGCTATCATAGAACTTTGAATGATGTAAGTCTGATAAAAATGCGTGCTTGAATAAATATTAAGGTACTTTTATAATTATAGTTCTGTATGTTGATGATCTATTAATTATAGGAAGCGCCCTTGCTTCAATCAGCTTTCTAAGAACTGCTTTACAGGAAGCTTTTGAGATGAGTGATCTAGGCCTGCTAAGGCAGTTTCTCGGGATAGAAATAACTTAAGATTTTGATGGGATAATGATGTAACAATAAAAATATTCTTTACACCAGTTAAATAATTTTAATATGGATGATTTTAATGCATCACCTTTCCCATTCCTCCCAATAATTAGAATTAAAATGGGAAACACTACTCCACAGGTGGATTCTACTCTCTTGATTGGAAGGCTTCTCTACTTGACACATTCAAGGATTGAAATTTGTTATGTCATGAATGACCTATCAAGGCATATGCAGCAGTATCATGAACTTAATTGGAGAGAATCCAAGAGGATTCTACAATACGTGCAGGGTACTAGAACCTATGGCATTCATTATGTTGTTGATTCCAAACTAGACTTGGTAGGATTCACAGATTCATATTGGGTTGGAAATAGCCTTGATAAAAAGTATAATTTCGGCTATGTTTTCATGTTTGGTGGTGGGACTATTTGCTGGTCAATTCATGCATACAGGTAGTTTGGCTGCAAGTTATTTTGGTAGAGTTTGACATTGTGTTGCTGTCGCAACTTTTCTCCCCAAATTTAATTTTATTTTCGGGGCCCCTCCTCATCTTTTTGTTTGGTTTGATCATTAAATTCTTGAGCCTCGCGGTCTTGTCTTCCTTTCATTTCACTTTGAAGATGGATGTCAGCCAGTTTATTTATGCCGTGTTCAGTTTCGTTTTGAGTCGTGGATGTATGGTTTACTGGTAGAAAAAAAAAATTCTTTGTTCCTCAGAGTTGCCTTTTCGGAGAAAGAACGAACCTAGTTGTTCCTGATCTTTAAAACTGTTTGAACACTTGAATTTTTTTTGCGATCGGTCCTCTTCTCAATTTCATATTAGAAGCTGTGAGTTTTCTGTTCCATCACCATTGCAGCTCTCAGATCGTTTTAGCGTCCGACTCTCTAAATCTCCCCGACGTCCGATTCGTGTTAACCTTAAACCGCTGGCCCTTAGCCCTGACTCGTCCACTGTTTCAGCTGGGAGTATCTTTTAACTTCCGATTCTAATGTCTTCCAATGTCTGACTTAGCCTCCTCCTGCCCTCATCGCTTTCCTTCAGCCTTTGTCTCATCCGCCATTTCGGCTGGGAGATCCTTTCAGCTTCTGACGTACCATCCTTCCGACGTCCGATTAATGATGTTTCCCGCCTTTGGAGTGGTCTACCCATCCGATGTAAGTATTGTTGATCCTTCAGTAAGTTTCCCGCCATGATCAAAGTAGTGGTATCAGCGCCTGGTGATTTCCTTGTGGGATGGTTGTTTCATGAGTAGATCTGACTATTTTGTTTTATAATGTAATCCCAGTGGATGATGCTTGTCGATCGATTGCAGGTGAGCACGGAGGAGCGATCAAAATGTCATGGCGTGGAGGAAGACAGACCATTTAACAGCAAATGCAGAGTTCTGAAAGGCTTGGCAGTTACCCAACCAATCAAGAATGTGCGTTGAAAGATGGGGGACTGAAAACATTTGGGCAACGGAAAAGCTACACGTCTGGGGGGAGCCCGAAGGGTCGGCTATAGCAGTTTAAATATTTGAAAGTAGGAAGGAGAGAGGGATTTTTCCATGGAAAATTTTGTAAATGTTTTCTTGTAAGAGGAACTACTTCGTTTTGCACAGGAAACTACAATTTTACCTGTCGGAAAGAGTAAAATGGGATGTATCAATGCTATTCAATGAATTATGTTGAAGAGGGACTATTTAATTTTCAGCTGTGTTCATGTACTGTGAGAATATTTGATTTCCTGAACCTATGTTCTTGTTAAATGTTCTTCGGTATCTTTTAGGATATTTTCCACTATGAGTAATAGATGATGTGTTTTTTTTATATAAAGCAATTGGCTATCTGGTTGTTTGAATATCTGTAATCGCTCATGTGTTTTTGAAAGGAGTATCAGCTAACTGTAACTCTTCGTAGTGCATGTGCTAAGTGTATTACTCACTAGAAATGACAAGTCTTGCTCCCTAGGGATAGAGTAGATAGTTAGTTTATTTCCTGTTGTCTGTGATTTGAATGTTTGTGAGCTTTAAGATGAGAGGTAAGAACCTGCGCATCACATTGTGACCGCTCCCTGCATCTTTATCACCCTGCATTTAGTTAGGCAGTTGCATTTCATATCTTAAGTCAAAACACACAAAAAACTCGGTGGACCGGGCCGCAACCGGTAAAGCCTTTATTTTGTGACTTGACCTACGGTAGCCGGACCACAAACCGGACGGATTCCCTATACCAAACAGTCAACGAGCTAGTTGGGAATGTTGATTGGGGAGAATCCCTTTACTGTTGCCGCCTATGATTTTCCAGGCCCCAACAGTTTTGGCGCTAGAAGGAGGGCCGCCAGTGCATGGCTGGCCGAGGAAACCCGTTTTCCCAAGATTATTCGACTGGTTACAGTTCTGAAAGTAGTGGACCGCGTAATCCAATTCTGGAAGAAGAAAAAAGAGAACATCTATATGCTGCTGGTAACAAAGTAGTTAATGACCCAAGAAGACACACCTGGGCATACGTAAAGAAGCTTGGAGGGTTTCCAATTATCCCTGACTTACCTATAAGAGAGTACAAGAAGAAGGACCATCCTATAGCAGAAGATTCATTGTTGGTTGGAGACTGGGAAGAACTTATAGAGACTGCTTTGCAAGAAGTTGAGCTACCTTTTAATCAAGAAGGCCCAGAAACCCCTTGCATTTCTCCTGTTCACACCCCTGTTGGTTCACCTCCTCACTCTCCACCTCAACTCATGGCCGGTGTTAACGCTAATCAACCTCCTCCCAATCCACCGAATCCACCACCTGCATGGAAAGCCTAGGCACCCCTAAATCTGACTCCCCCTTTGCATGACCTACCTCAAGCCTTTGAGAAGTTACTACCTAAATTTGACCCCAATGAGAAGATCCTAGTGGACGATCACCTACAAAGTTTCTACTTGGTAATAGAAGGCCTGAAGGCTGGGGAACATGAAGATGTAGTGTGCAGACTTTTCCCGCATACCCTCAAAGGAGCTGTTGCATCTTGGTACTTTGGGTTGCCTGCTAATTCTATCCCGGATTGGGATACTTTCGAGAGAATTTTCAGAAGTAAGTATGCAGTTCAAAAGACTCACACAGCCCTTATGAAAGGACTATGTGCTCTGAAGAAAGAGAAAAAGGAAAAAGTACACATTTTCACACAAAGGTTCGCATCATATCTTAAGAACTTTTCTGAAATAGATAAGCCTTCAGACAAAGTACTGATTGAGTACTATACTTCGGCTTTGGGTCCTGATCTGGCCATGTTTGCGAAAGGTAGGGCCAAGCCTACTCTGACAGAAACCTATAAAGAAGCAAAAGTGATAGAGGCTGAAAGAGAGAGTATTGAAGATTACCCCAAACAATCAGGAGAGAGAAAGAAAACTTTATTGTTCACTAAGCCTAAAGAGGAGAAAGCACCAGATTATGAAAGTATGGCCAAAATGATGCAAAAGCTGTCTAATAAGATCATTGATTTAGAGAAATAGAAGGAAACACAGAAGTTCTACAGGCCTTATTATAAGAAAAGGCAGGAAAACAATCAGTCCCAACCTCCTCCTCACAATACTGCATCTATGAACCTGACAGAGATAGGGATGGAAAATTTCTGCACTTTTCACCAGCAGCCTCACTCCGAAAAGAATTGTCCGCAATGGATAAATTCAATCACACTAGTCATGAATCAAATGTTGGATTCAAGATTAACAGAGGAAGGCAATGAAGAAAGAAAAGAGAATTATTCTGCTACTACTACTAAAGAGCAGGAAGAGGAAACCATGGCTGTATGGAATTCTGTTGTTTTGTTCGATGTTGAAGAGGAAAGGAGTCAAGGATACAAGGAAGTTGTGGATGCCAACATAACAACAAGAAGTCAAGGGACGGTTAAAGATGATAGTCTGATGCTCCCAAAGATCAGGAGGCTGCAGAGAAACGTTAAGAAGAAATTCCAACATAAACCCGTGACTGATATAATTCCTGAATTTACTATTACTAGCCAAGATCCTGAGTAGAACAGAACACCACCCAAGCCAAACGAAGAAAAGGTGAATGCTGATATATATAGCTCTACTGAACAACAGATGAATTATGACATTGTGGAAGATTTAAAAAGGATAAAATAAAATGTCCCACTATTTGAAATGTGCAAAGTGGCTCAACAGAAAGAAAGATTACTGAAAGCACTTGAGGAATCAGATGAGAATCTGCCTACTGATAATCAACCTCAGAGCGAAGAAGAAATTGGAGAAACCAGTGTTGGAGGTGAGTCTAAGTGTAAACATCCACCTTTTCTCCTAACATTTGAAATTTTTAATCATAACGTGCACAATTGTTTGGTAGACTCAGGGGTGTCAATAAATGTCATGCCCATATCAGTATGTAAGAAAATAAATGGGCAGCCTAAGCCAACCACATGGAGGGTGGTTCAATTGGATAGGATAGATGTTAAGGTAATTGGTCAAATGGAAGATGTCCTAATCCGTCTGGCATCCAATGACAAAGTATGCCAAGTCATTAATATTGTGGTGGCTGATATACCAGATGCTTACGGTCTGGTCCTGAGCAGAGATTGGTCAGCTAAATTAAATGGGTATTTCACCTCAGACTGGTCTCATCTGTGGTTGTCATACAAGGGAATTCCAAACCAGATTAAAATTTTAAGAGAGCCTCACATGAAGTACAATGTCACTCAACTGAATGAGAAGAATATACCAGTCGATTCTGTATTGGCCAACTATTTTCTCGAATTGGAACCAGGGAATTATCAAGCGGAAGAAGCCAGCGACACATCTGACACCCAGCCTGATCTCCTTCGATTTTCTCAGGCTGATGAGATTGATTGTAACATAGTAGATTTAGCAGTAGGAATAGATTCACATTTAGTAGATAATGTTTTTTGGACTTTGTTTTTTTATGGATCTAAAACTTTAGAAGGGTCAGGGACCGGTTGTGTCCTGATCGACCCACAAAAAAATAAACATTTTCTTTCCTGTAGATTAGAGTTTGAGTGTACTAATAATACAGCTGAGTACGAAGCACTGGTTCAGGGACTCAAGAAAGCGATTGAATTGAAGGTAAATAATTTGAAAGTTTTTGGGGATTCTGAAATTATTTTGAAACAAATCCGGAATCAAATCCACTGTATTTATCCTCACTTGAAAGATTACCAGAATGAGGTATGGGATCTGCTGAAACAGTTTAATGCATTTCATATTATTTCAATTCCCAGAATAAAAAATGCAGCTGCTGATCTGTTGGCCACATCAGCTGCTAGACTCATGCCTACTAATAATCATTGTTCTATCGAACTTCTTTCGGGCCTTCTGTACTGGATATGATCACCAACTTGCGGGTATTTGATGATGATCAGTAGATAATAGAATGCTTGATGAATGAAGAGGTGTTTAAAGGAGAAATCATAGATGATGAAGAGCATCAGGCTAAGATGAAATACGATAATTTCATCCCGAAAGGGGTCAGAACGTTAGAAAAGATGTTTGACTTGAATGAAAAGTTCAGGAGACCTGCCAATGTAAAGAATCACAGCTCTACGCTACAGTTCGAGCTAATTAATTTGGGAAATGAGACGAAACCTAAATTTGTAAATCTTGGTAAATGTTGCTCACCGGCCGAAAGGGGAAGGTTTGTTAGTCTGTTTAAATAGTATAAGGATGTATTCGCGTGGATGTACGAAGAATTGAAAACCTACGACACCAACATAATCAAGCATATCGTCCTTATTAAAGTAGGCATCAAGCCATATCAGCAGCCGTTGAGGAAGATGCACCCAAAGTTGGAACCACTAATTCAGAGCGAAGTAAAGAAATTGTTAGACACTAGGATTATTTTTAAAGTCAGGCACTCCGTGTGGGTGTCGAATTTGGTGCCAGTCATTAAAAAGTCAGGAGAAATTAGACTGTGCATGGACTTCAGAAACTTAAATCGCGCCTCAGATAAAGACAACTATCCGGTGCCTCCCATGGAGCAATTGCTACAGATGGTTTCTGGTTCTGAATTGTTTTCATTGTTGGATGGGTTCTCTGGCTACAACCAGGTGTTAGTAGCTGAGGAAGATAGATTGAAGACAATGTTCAGAATGAAATGGGGAACTTTTGCCTATAGAAGGATGCCCTTTGGACTGATTAACGCTGGAGCCACATTCCAGAGAGCTATGGACATAGATTTTCGTGGACTGATTGGATGAAGTGTCATGGTATACCTGGATGTTATCACAATATTCTCGAAGAAAAGAGGGGAGCACGCGTTCCACCTAAAGCAAATTTTCGAATGCTGTCAAAAATATGGTATTTCCCTCAATCCTAAGAAGTGTGTATTCACGGTCACAGAAGGTAATTTATTGGGACATATAGTTTCAAAGAGAGGTATAGCTATAGACCCAGAAAGAATTAAAGCCATTGAACAAATCCCTATGGCCCATAATAAAAAGGGAATGCAATCCTTCATGGGAACAATAAATTTCGTACGTAGGTTTGTACTTGATTTTGCCCAGACTGTTAAGCCACTGCAGCAGATGGTAAAGCAAAATGTATAATTTAAGTGGACTGAAACTGAGAAGAATGCTTTCAGTAAGATCAATACTACTGTTGCACATGCGCCCTCTCTGAAAAGTCCAGACTTTGACAAAGACTTTATTATGTATACATTTGCATCCGATGATTCATTGGCAGCTGTGCTTACGCAAAAGGAGGATGGGGGTGATGAGTTCCCAATATCTTTTATGAGCACTAGGATACAAGGGGCTGAATTAAACTACCCAACCATTGATAAACAAGTGTACGTAGTGTTTAAAGCAGTGAAACAATTCAGGCTTTATATTTTAAAAAATTGAACCAAGGTAATAGTCCCTTACCCAGCTGTGAGATCCCTTCTCATTTAGAAAGAGTTAGGAGAAAGAAGGGGAAACTGGGTAACATCCCTTCAAGAATATGACCTTGAATTCAAGCCAGCCACTACAGTGAAAGGTCAAGGGTTATGCATATTGATGACTAAAAATAGAAACAATGAAGAACAGGCATGGGAAGATGAAGCAGAATTGCATGTAATGGATGTATGTCCTCTGTTTACAGCTCCTGAGTCTTGGTATAGAGACCTTGTGCATTACTTGCAATCAGGACTATTTCCAGAACATTGGAGTTCCAAACAAAGAAGAGCTATGCTTCTCAAATCGGCCTCCTATCAACTTGTTGAAGGAGTGTTATTCAGAAAGAATTATGATGGGATTCTCCTTAGATGTTTGGAAAAGGAAGACGCAAAGAAAGTAATGGTAGAACTACATGATGGTCCGGCTGGGGGACATTATTCAGGCGACACTACAGCCCACAAAATCCTTAGAGCCAGTTACTATTGGCCTACACTCTTTAAGGATGCACATGCACATGTCAGGACATGTGATATTTGTCAAAGTTGTGGTGGGAGACAGCCTAAAGCAGCAGCGCCCTTAAAGCCTGTGATGATCATAGAACCATTTGAGCAATGGGGGCTGGACATTATTGGAGAGATAAAACCGAATTCTTCCCTGTTGCACAAGTACATTCTTACTGCGACGGAATATTTCACTCGCTGGGTCGAAGTTATCCCACTGCGTAAGATAAACGAAGATGAAGTCATTAGCTTTCTACAAGATCATATCATGACCAGGTTTGGAGTTCCAATTGCGTTAGTTTTTGATAATGCTAAATACTTTTCATCAATTAGATTGAATGCATTTG
>LPNX010849970.1:2752-32139 GCA_001517045.1 Pseudotsuga menziesii | reverse complement strand
GTTTGGTTCTCAAGCCTTATTTTTCTTGAGTTTTCCTTGAGTTTTTCTCTCTTGTATATAAATAAGCTGTTTGTTTGTTTTTGAGTCATGTTTTCTTTTGATTTAAATTTGAGTTGTTGATTCTCAATAAAGGGGATGAACTTGCGGTTATTGGAGGATATTAAGATCTTTTCTGGGAATAGCAAATATGTTGAGTGCCAGCTTGTGTATTGCTAAATGAATGCTTCCATCCTAACAGTTTTCTCGAATAAAATTCTGTGTGCATTGAAGTCCTGCTTAACCCCTGTAAAATAAACCGGATTCGAGGAGTCTGGAGTACTATGCTGGGGCTCCATCCACGTCACATTTAAAACGTTCTAAGGAGCAACAGCAAAGGACCCATGGAAAGAAGCAAGGTGAACAGTGTATTAAACATAAATGATCCCATTCCAAGAAATGAATGCCAAAAGGAAAATAAAGAGTCAAAATACTTCTATAAAAGCATCATATATCAAAGCGGGTGCTGAATCCTAAGCACTGAATTGCCAAAAGATCCTCTCCGTCCGTGAGCTGAAACTTGAAGTACACCACTCACACAAAAGGACACTATGGGATAGAGGATCCTGAATTAAAATTCAGTAAGAAAGGTGTATAGAAGGACTCAGATTGAAAAGGACAAAATTCCAAAAGCACAAAAGTGCTAAAATGGCATGGGAACGAGGAACAAATGAATACCGTTGTTTACTATCTGCTAAAATCCAGTGGTGTCCATGCTATTAGCTACCTGAAGACAGAGGTAATAATGAAACTCATACTCTGGCCCCGACAGAGTTATCTGGACTTGAAGGTCTCGGTTTCCACTTCCCTAAGTTGGAATAGTATCAATGATTAAGGTACACACTTCGGTCATTTGAGAAATCCGGATAGCTGGAAGAATTCATTTGATGCATTTTGTTGTGAAACAGTCTACCACTCAAAGAAAATTCACCCAGAGATCTAGGTTCACCAAGAAATCACCAGTTGTTGTTGCCGCAACTTTTCTCCCCAAATTTAATTTTATTTTCGGGGCCCCTCCTCATCTTTTTGTTTGGTTTGATCGTTAAATTATTGAGCCTCGCGAGCTTTTCTTCCTTTCGTTTCACTTTGAAGATGGATGTCAACCAGTTTATTTATGCCGTGTTCAGTTTCAGTTTGAGTCATAGATGTATGGTTTATTGGTCGAAAAAAAAAAATTCTTTGTTCCTCAGAGTTGCCTTTTCGGAGAAAGAATGAACCTAGCTGTGCCTGATCTTTAAAACTGTTTGAACAATTGAATTTTTTTTGTGATCAGTCCTCTTCTCAATTTCAGATCGGAAGCTATGAGTTTTCTTTTCCACCATCGTTGCGGCTCTCAGATCATTTTAGTGTCCGACTCTCTAAATCTCCCCGACGTCCAATTCATGTTCACCTTAAACCGCTGGCCCTTAGCCCTGACTCGTCCACTGTTTTGGCTGGGAGTTTCTTTTAACTTCCGATTCTAATGTTTGTCAACGTCCGACTTAGCCTCCTCCTGCCCTCGTCACTTGCCTTCAGCCTTTGTCTCATCTGCTGTTTCGGCTGGGAGATCCTTTCAGCTTTCGACATACCATCATTCCGACGTCCGATTAATGATGTTTCCCACCTGTGGAGTGGTCTACCCGTCCGATGTAAGTATTGTTGATCCTTCAGTAAGTTTCTCGCCATGATCGAGGTAGTGGTATCAGCGCCTGGTGATTTCCTTGCAGGCTAGTTGTTTCATGAGTAGATCTGACTATTTTGTTTTATAACGTAATCCCAGTGGATGATGCTTGTCGATCGATTGCAGGTGAGCGTGGAGGAGCGATCAAAATGTCACGACATGGAGGAAGACGGACCGTTTAACATCAAACGCAGAGTTCTGAAAGGCCCAGCAGTTACCCAACCAATCATGAATGTGCATTGAAAGATGGGGGACCGGAAACATTTGGGCAACGAAAAAGCTACACATCTGGGGGGAGCCCGAAGGGTTGGCTATAGCAGTTTAAATATTTGAAAGTAGGAAGGAGAGAGGGATTTTTCCCTGGAAAATTTTGTAAATGTTTGCTTGTAAGAGGAACTACTTTGTTTTGCACAGGAAACTGCAATTTTACCTATCAGAAAGAGTAAAATGGGATGTATCAATGCTATTCAATGAATTATGTTGAAGAGGGACTATTTTGTTTTCAGCTGTGTTCATGTACTATGATAATATTTGATTTCCTGAACCTATGTTCTTGTTAAATGCTCTTCGGTATCTTTTAGGATATTTTCCACTGTGAGTAATAGATGATGCGTTTTTTTTATATAAAGCAATTGGCTATCTGGTTGTTTGAATATCTGTAATCGCTCACATGTTTTTGAAAGGAGTATCAGCTAATTGTAACTCTTCGTAGTGCATGTGCTAAGTGTATTACTCACCAGAAATGACAAGTCTTGCTCCCTAGGGATAGAGTAGATAGTTAGTTTATTTCCTGTTGTCTGTGATTTGAATGTTTGTGAGCTTTAAGACGAGAGGTAAGAACCTGCACATCACATTGTGACCGCTCCCTGCATCTTTATCACCCTGCATTTAGTTAGGTAGTTGCATTTCATATCTTAAGTCAAAACACAAAAAAAACTCGGTGGACCAGGCCGCAACCAATAAAGCCTTTGTTTTGTGACTTGACCTACGGTAGCCAGACTGCAAACCGGATGGATTCCCTATACCAAACAGTCAATGGGCTAGTTGGGAACGTTGATTGGGGAGAATCCCTTTACTGTTGCTGCCTGCGATTTTCCAGGCCCCAACACATTGTTAGCACTTCATCTACTGCCATTTTTTGTGAAAATAAAAGTGATATCAAGATCTCGACAAATACAGTTTAGAGACAGAGAACCAAAAACTTTGAGATCCACATGTACTAATAAGAGAACTTGTGCATGACAGAACAATTGTTCTACAATATTGCCCCATAGATGAGCAAATTGTAGATATTTTCACCAAGATCTTCNGGGTGTTGGAGTCATTATCCAACCAAACATCATTATTTGGATTATTTGTCCTAATTTACCACTTATCCTAAGTTTTTGACTCAAATATGTGACTGCATCATCAACTGGATCTCCTCCTTCAATTAGGGAACCTAACTGAGTCTTCCCCTTCAATCGAGGAGACTAACTAGGCCTCCTCCTTCAATATAGGAGAAAATGTGGCTTTATATGCACCCCTTTCAGTTAAACTGAAGTTGCAAAGGCGCCTTCCTCATAAATTATCCTATTTATGGTTAATTTCAGTTAGCTGGAGTGATTCAATGTGCCTCCACCTACTTTTGGTGACTCAACTTAGTGTAGTTTAGTTCATCTCACCTAACTAAATTCAAATAGGTTTGCTCACCTATTTTTTGGAATGCATTTGAGTTATATTCAGTTAGACTCAGTCTAAGCTGCCTCCAAGTCAATTAGATTCAATTAAGTTGAATTTAAGTGGTTAACTGATGTGTTGAGTGGTGTTTAACTGACAAGTAAGCCACTCTCATGTAATGAATTTTAATGGCCTCTCTTGTATTCAAATTGCATGGCTCTTTATGCCATTATATTGCATTGTATCATTACTTCTGATTAATTCTAAGCAAATATACAGCTGCAAGTCTTTTTGCACTAATTCATGTCATTTCTAAGTAAAATTGACCTATGAAATCTATTGTAAGTTTTGCTCTAATTTCTTATATTGTTTTGACTCCAACTTAATAGGAGGAGAAGATTATACTTTCAATACTTTCGAAGCTAGGGCCCAAGTACTCGGTGTTTGTAAGCACATTTCACTCAAGCAAGCTCACAGCTCGAAATTGGCAAATGCCATCACTAGAAATATTCATGGCGTCTTTGACTAAAGAGAAAGATAAGCTAGTGTAGATGGGCACCATAAAATCAAGAAAATACCAAGCTATTTCTGCAAGAGTTTTGAAACCATCCGAGGTCAAGAATAAATCCAAGGATTCGAAGCTGCCAAATAAGAAGAAACTAGCCAAACCCAATTTTTTAGATGGGGGTTTGAATCCTTGCAAGGACAAGGACAAGAAGAATAAGGAGAAGACCAAATTCACCTAATGTCACAAAGGGTGGCATCCAGAGAGTGCATGTATGAATAAAACAATTGATATGATGGAGCATCGGTTGGAGCAGAACAACATCCTAGTCCTACAGGGTGCAAGGAAGAGGGATGGAGGATCATAATCATACAACAAAGAGAGGTTCCATGCATTGGTTTTTGGTTCTTTAGACTCTTCTTCCTTCATCATTTATTCGAGAGCATTAAGGCACATGGACTCCAAGGATAATTTTAAGAAGACCCTCAAAATTTATATGTATAATAAATGGGTGAATCTCCCTAATATATAAGAAAATTTGAAGGTTATTTTATCAATAATATAATATGTATTTATAAATTTTTGGCTAATATTTCATTCTATTATAGAATCTTGTAAAATAATGGTGAATATTTCACTAAATTAGAATATATTGTAAAATCTTGGAAAATATTTCACTAAATTATTAAATATTGTAAAAACTTGGTGAATCTTTTATCAAATTATAAAACCTTGTAACGTGTTTGTGAATATTTTTATAGGAAGACTTGGCATTTCATTCTGTGGATTACTAAGGTAATGTAATTGTAGAGAATATAATGGAGCTTGACTTTCTTTCCTACTAGACCCTCAAATTAGAAAATGCATGAAAGAGGAGAGGAGGGATTTATTTATACATTTCACAAGAAATATTGGATTACTCACAACTAGAGGTGTAGGAGAAACAAAACTACACTAACTAGATTTAGGGTATGTGGGGACTCCACTTTTTATCATGGCCCTTAATGGTCCAACGGACATGTGGGGACCCAAATCTTGACATACCAACAAACTGATAGAATTGAACACTTTACACTATCAAGTGATCATGTCACCCACCAACCATTATTATAACCTGAAGTATTATAGAGACCCACAACCTTAATAAAGTGTATGAATTCCCAATTAGCTTATTTTCCAAATTTCTCATTTTTAAGTTACCCTCTAAGAAAACATTAACATGCTTATCTATTTATGGACACAAATTCCACTTTTTCCCTTCTTTTGTTGACAATCAAAATAAGAATTATGTCATTCGATTTAGAATTTTTATAGTTAGTTAGAAAATTTTAATGGTTATCTAAAATAAGAACATAAACTAACAATAATAGAAAGCACGTTAAGCATCATCACACATATCATTAAAACTATTATGTTAACTACTATTTTTTCTCAGATAAACTGAGGTTTTTGTATCCATGTCCTTGAAATTTTTTTAAGTATGCAAAATTTGGTAAAATTGTTTTCGCACCCTCATTGAATGCAAAAGACTAGATATCAAATGGCATAATTTCTACATCTTAGATCAAACATGCCCTGTACATATTATATACAACCATGACGGTAATGAAGTACCAAATTTTCAACTAAATCATATATTACATAACTAGATCCATTTTGGATGACGATAACAATTACACATAAAAAAACTACCCAAAAACATTTAATTCTGAATGCCATTTACAAACATATATCATAAAACAAGTACCAAACCCAACAAATTTAGGTCACAAATAAAATTGATGAACTTGGAAATACGAAGAAAAAATCTACTAGTCACGAACATCTCAATACAAATAAAAGAATCTACCAAAATGCTATGGACAACTCTACAAGAAGACAATGAAAATAATGACCATTCCATTATAGCCCCGCCATTATAATCAACCTGCATTCATTTATATTAGAAACATCCCATGCATCAAAAATAACATACATAAAATATGAGCATATACACTCTCATTAGCGCCTTAGATCCAATAATAATTGCAAAGAAAGATCCAAATAAAAGCACCTTTTAAACAACTGGGTCAAATTTAGTTTGAATAAAAACCATGTGGCATCTCTCGATCAGTAGTAGTATCTGCGAACAACATATAAATTCCAGTCAATAGTTTAAACAAGAGAAGGCATAAAATAAATCATATAGTTTGAGCTCTATAACACTTTCGTGAAACCAATACTTCTAAGATAGAATAAAACCCTAATAACACCAAATTGACCCTAAGAATCAAAAGTTCCATAGAATTCATCAAGCCTAAAAAAGTATCCATCGTAAAAGGCATGATAAAAGGTAAATTTACAATATAATAATATATTGTAACTATGGATTAAAAACATAAAAGGAATAATAAAAATCATACCATGTTAATTATTGGATAAAGAGTGTGATGCAAGTTTGTATTCTCTAATAAATTTTATGTGCAGCTTGCCCCTCCAAGACCCAAGCTTTCGACAATGGAGATGTTAAGCAAAGATTAAAATGTTGAGAAAACTAAGAATCAAAAGTGGAATATCATCAATCAGAACATTCACCTTGCAAGTTCAATGTGATGTGGGTGAACCATGAATCATTGTAGCCTTTATGTAGAGAAGAATATCCCATGATTTTCCCTCCAATACTACAAATCAAGGGCTCAAAAATGGTATCACATTAAATTGATTAAAAATACACCTAAATGCAACCATATGCCTATATTTCAAGGGAAATAGAGGGCAAAATAATCCTTCGAAGCCTACATTACTGAAAATTGGGGGAAAAGGAATGATTTCACTAGAATTTATCTAGAAATTTGGGGCAAAAGATAGATTGGAGGGAGATTTTTCTAGAGCAAAAAAATATATTTTTATTTTCCTCATTAATATATGGGAGGATATTTATTTTGGATTTATTTATTTTCTAATAAATATTGGGTGAATATATTTTAGCTGGAAAAAACCTTTTGATATAAGAAAATATCCCACTAAATTTTTGTAACCCCCTTAATATAGCCCATGGGCTATATATAGCCCCTAAAATTATCCATGATGGCCTCTGTCAAAGAGTTCTTCACATCCATGTATTCAGACAGTGGTGTAACTATTTGAATGGGTGATGATTCAGATATCCAATCCAAGGGTATTGGAAGGATCGATATTGAGGATGGGTATCTCAATAATGTATTGTCTGTACCAGACTTGTGGTGACTCTATTGTCAGTGTACCAAATGATCAACACTAGAGAATCCAAGAGAGTAACATTTAATCCAGACACAATGGAGCTATCTGAAATCCATACCAACAAGGTGGTGGATTTGGGATTTTATGATCATCAAGCTAGGATGTACAAATTCTCCCATTTCCTTCCCTACTCCAAAGGGAAAGCACTTCTAACTCATGCCAATAAAACCAGCAAGCTGTGGCATGAGATATTTGTCCATATGAACTACAAATACCTCCAGGAATTGAAAAAAGGTGGCATGGTGGAAGGGATTCCTCCTATCAAGACCTATAATGGTGCATGCATTGGTTGTGTGGTGGGAAAACAACTAGAGTGAAACTATGAGAAAGGGAAAGAAAGGAGAGATACTCAAGTTCTTGGAATGGTTCATTCAGATATTATTGGACCACTCCCTACACCTTTATATGGAGGATCAAGTTATGTTTTTACTTTCATAGATGATTTCTCAAGGTTTTGTTGGGTTTACTTTCTCAAACTCAAATTTGAAGTCTTTGAGACACTCAAGGTTTGGAAATCCCTGGTTGAGAATCAGTGTGGGAATAAGATCAAAGTTCTTCATACTAATAATGCTAAAGAGTATGTGAACAATAATTTTAAGCACCTTTTTGAATAATGTGGCATCCAAATGCATCATTCGGTCCCCTACACACCACAGAAAAATGGTGTGGTAGAGAGGAAGAACAGGGAACTCAAGGAGATGGAAACCTGTATGATTGAGGCTAAGGATTTGAGTCCTAATATATGGGATGAAGAAATTAAATTTTATGCATAAATTCAGAACATATATATTCACAAATAAGTGAGTGGAAAAACACCATATGAGGCTTGGTTTTGTCACAAGCCAAATATTTCATATTTCAGAATTTTTGGCTCAAGGGCTTGGGATAGAATTCTTTCAGAAAAGAGGAAAGCTTTGCAGCCACAAAGAAAGGAGTGCATCATGGTGGGATATGGTGAATATGCATAGGTATAAAATATATTTTATCCCTCAACTAAAAATACTTTCATATAAATAATTGTGCAATTTGAAGAAGAAGTCATTCCATATCTTGAACTAGCACCTAGGGAATGCTCTTCTCCTCAAAATCAAGATGATGTAAGTGGTGATTCCCCTTCTAATATTTATGATATTTATAATTTTGAGATGGGAAAATATTATTTTTATGAACATGACTCCCCCACAAGTCCCAAATGGGCAAATAAAACCAAAGAAGTAGTTGGGGATTTAGCAGGAAATCCACTAGATCCTAGGAAGACTAGATCACAATTTCACAATGCTTATTTTGCAAATGAATTGATTCATTTTGAGCATTGATTCATGGTGGTTGGATATGATACAAAATAAAATCATTAATAATATTATGAACCAATATGTAAAACATACATTCAATAATATTTCAACTCTCTACAGGAAAGGAGACTTGGGAATTGGTCCCTTTGCCTCCCAAGAGGAATCTAGTGCAACGCCAATGGGTATATAGGACAAAAGTTGATGTTTATGGGTATGAGATAAATTATATGGACATATTAGTTGCCAAATTATTTTATCAATTCCCATTAGTGAACTATACAGATACATTTGCACCGGTTGCAAAGATGGACTCTATCAGGCTAGTTTTAGCCATTGCTGCAAGCAAGCACTGGGAGGTTCACCACATGGATTTCAAAAGTGAATTTATTCATGGTGAGATACAGGAATAAATATATATTCCAAAAAATAAAGGTTTCCTATAGGATCCTTCTCCCGTATGCAGGTTGAAGAAGTCTCTCTATGGCCTCAAGCAAGCCCTAAGGGCTTGGTATGCCAAGATGGACAAATTTATGTTCTCACTTGGATTTTTTAGATGCAAGTATGATACTAATGTTTATTTACAGAATATTGGTGATTTATTTCAGGTAATAGTAATATATTTTGATCACCTTTTGATTATAGGTATCCGCACCAAATAAATTAGGTCAATCAAAGCATCTTTGCACAATGAATTTTCAATGACCGATCTTGGCTTGTTGAAACAATTTCTTGGTTTGGAAATTGTTCAATATGAAGAAGTGATCAAGGTCAACCAAAAAAATTATGCTGGAGACCTATTTATGAAGTTAAAAATGGCTGAATTTAGTGAATCTAAGTTCCCATTCCTTTTGGGTATCAAACTAGGTGAAGTTGGTGACTCTCAGTGGCTGGACAACTCATTGTATAGGAGGCTAGTCGGGAGTTTGTTGTATCTTACTCATATTAGAAATGATTTATCATATTTTGTAGGTATTGTATCTAGATATATGCATCATCCTCATGAGATCCATTTGAATTAATCCAAGAGGATCCTTGGGTATGTACAAGGCACCTGGAACTTTGGGGTACACTATGTTGCTAGTTCTCCACTAGAACTAGTTGGATTTTTTATTCCAATTGGGATGGAAATACCAATGATAGGAAGTCCACTTCAGGTTAAGTATTCATGATTTACAATGGTCCAATATGTTTTTCAAGCAATAAACAACACATTATCTCCCTTTCATCAGTTGAGGCCGAGTACAGAGGAGCAATGAATGCAACTACACAATGTGTGTGGTTGCGAGGCATTCTTCGGGAACTTGGAGTTTCACTTGATTCACCCACTATCATTTGGTGTGAAAATAAAAGTGAAATCGATATTTCTATAGATTCAATACATATACAGAGAACCAAACAGATTGATATACACATGCACTACATCCGTAGCTTGGTGCATGATCGGGTGATAGATTTGTAGTATTGCCCTTCTGCTGAGCAAACTGTTGATATTTTCACAAAGTGCTTCACACAGAAGACCTTCACTTACCTGAGATCACTACTTAGGGTGAGTGAGACATGGTTATGGATTCCATTCACCTTCATAATTTTGGCTCCATCTCCATTTTTTAGAAGAGGTTTTGTTCCCATGTGGTTTTCCCCTTTTCCTTTCTTTCATGGACAAACAACATTTCTATTGTATGCGGTGACTTGAGCCTTTGTTTCCAAGGCCTCCATGATATTTTTCTTAAGAATTACTAATTATGGATTAACAGGGGATGTTAGAATGATAATACACCTTAGTACCTTATTCTTAGACCTTAGACACTTTTATTTTCTCCTATGCAGTATTTGCTATGGTTTAGACTTAGGGAAATTGGCAATTATGACAATTGAGGCGCTCCTAGTTGATAATTCTGCATAATGGAGGAACTCTAGGTTGATCATTATAACACCCAAGAACCCAAATTTATTGCATTCAAACAAGCATGCACTCCCCTTCCCCTTTTTCAAGTATTTTGACTCCTTTAAGGTGCTAGTGCATGTTTTGAGTGGTTTTTGGGTTGTTTAGGGAATTTATTTCCTCCTTGGTAAACTTCCACTCACCCATATGCTCACCCACACTTTTCATACCTCACACATGTTCCAGCATGCCTCAACCATGTTCACAAATTCATTTGTGACCGTTTGGGATGAGTTGGAGGCTCATTGGTCCACCTCGGGGGGTTGAGGGTCAAATCTAGTGATGACAATTGTATGCTTCCACATGGCCTTCAAGCCCTCACAATTTTTCTCTATTGTACTATATATCAGTTCTAGACATAGTTACATGTTGTACAATGTTAATTATATCCATTATTGACTTCACGTGTGTTTGCAATTTCAGTCTTTTTTAGCTATTTTGTCCTTGTTTGTTAACTATAGTGAATTGTGAGTGTTTCTTTGGCTTCTAGATCCAGATGTGTATCAATTCTCACAATTATCCTATGAGTATTAGGGTGTATAATTATAATGATGAAAACCTAGTTTGTCTCTTAGTTTCAACATCATTTTTTTTAAATGTGAACCATGGTCGGTCTCAATAGCTTAAGGGACTCTGAACCTAGCAATAATGTGATTGAAAAGAAATAGAGCAATGGTTTTTATATCTTCAACATATGTATGAATTGCCTCATCCCAATTTTTAAAGTATTCCATGGCTATGATTATGTAACCATGCACCATGGCTAATATAGGCTTACAATGCATAAAATCGATGGCTCGTTTCGTAAAAGGGACAACAACGATGATAAGATGTAAAGGAGCGGGGTGGGTGTGATTTTTAGATTAGAAAAACTAGAAGGGTGGGAATTTTTTCTCGACCTTCATACAATTTTTAAAGATTGAGGGTCAAAAGTACCTAGTACGTAAAATTTTCTGAGCAGTAGCCATGCCATAACTATGACCACCACATGCTCTTGAGTGGCAGCCATTCAAGACTATTTCAGCCTCTTCATGTGTTGAGAAACATTGCAAAATTGCATAAATTCCATGATGATACAAAGTATCATTTATGATAAGGTAGTACCTAGCATGATCATGGATACAATGGTGTTCATTGTGGGTTGCATTAGGCTGAAAACGTTGACATTGGAGATATAAAATCAAATCTCCATACTAGGGGTCAGATGTACTAATGAGGAACATGGATTCATTGGGAAATGAATCTAAGGGATGTGTATCCTCGGTAATACGAGGAAGGTGACACATGAGCTCCATGAAGATGAGGGATTTCTTGGAAGTGGATTTTGCAAATTCTAACTTAAATTCCTGGAGAATAACAATCCAGCAAGAGTAATTTCCCCCAAGCACCTGACAAGTCAAGATGTAATACATGGGGTTGGAATCTGTGTATACAATAGTTGTGTGAAGCAAGATGTAGTGATGAAATTTATAGACCATGATGACCATGACTAGAGCTAAATTCTCAAAATGCGAATAACAAGTTTAAGAGTCGAGAAGACTGTTACTTAGGTAATAAATCACATGTTGCTAGTCATGTACATCTGTTTGAACTAGTACCATGCCAATGGTGGTTAATGACGTGGCTAGATACAAGGATTAACCCATGCTATAATCATGTGGTTGCAAGACAAGTGCATGAATGATTCCATGTCTGATAATATCGAATGCACATTATGCAAGGTCATCCCAAACAAAGGGTGTGTCCTTTTTTAACAAACATGTGAAATCGTGTGTCTTCTCGACATAGTTACAGATGAAACGGTGCAAAATGTTTTCCTTCCCCTGCAAAATTTGAAGTTTAGTAATGTTTGTAGGTGGGGGTAAGACCAAGATGGCTTCAATTTTTAGTGGGTTTATATCAATGCCATCATTGGAAATGATGAATCCAAGTAGTATGTTTGCAGCTCACAAGATTTGTTTGTAGCTCCAATTGGCTCTGATACCATGTAAGAATTTACTTCTTAATTAGATCTAGGAGCTAGAACAATGTTCAAACATGAAGTGTTTGACAAAATGTGCAAGAGAAACAATCAAAGAGATAGAAAATACATGGAATAGCACAAGTGAATGGGGCTAATTTCTGATCATATTATTATCATACATCTTGTATATGTTATATTACACATTTATAATACATTGGACCAAATTTGAGTGGCTCTAGAAGACAATTGGGAAGGTACAAGTGTCATGGTGAGAATTGACCCCCAACCTTCCTAGGTGGACCAAAGGAGCTCCAACTAAACCCAAGAAGTCATGAAACATCATGTGAAGTGTGTTGGGTCATTAATAGGTCCTAGGAAAGCATGGGTGAGAAGATAGAGGTGAGTGGGGTGCTCTAGGTGGCAATAAATGCTCCCGGGAGAGATAAAACAGGCCAAATACAACCCCTAGCATACTTAGTCAAACCAGGGCACCAAAAATGAAGGATTTAGTGCCCCGAGACATTAAATGAGGTGAACATGTGCTAGGTTGACAAACTAGGGTGCTGTTGTAGGTGTGAATAGGACAAAATAACCAGTTATAATGCTGAATCAGCTCTCCCAAGACTTAAACCATAGGACATAATTGCATGAATGAAAATAAAGTTAGACTAAGGTAAAAAATATGTACTGAGGATTTATTACTTTTCCAACACCCCCCCTTAATATAGACTTAGTACAATTTAATAAAAATATTTATTAAGGCCATGGCAGCTAAGGCATAAGTCACCTTTTTACAACAAATTTTATTAATCCATGTAACTGAGGCAAGGAGGAAAACCTCATGGGACAAAACCTCCCCTCAAAAAATGGATATGACAGAGATCAAATGTCTTCAGCAGGTCCTCTTCTTCACTTGAATGATCTGAAAGAACAACTTCTTGGTGATGGACTTGGTGAAGATGTTGTGGATGCCAAGATCATGCATCAATGCATCAAAGTGTTGTAAACAAAGATCATGTTGAGAGGCCCTTTGATGGTCATCACTTGATGATGGAGGGGAATCATAATAATTTATTTTTCTGCAAGAATACTCTGATATAACAGCATAATCAACCATGGAAAATATATCTCTACAAACTCTTTCCCAAATAACATCAAAAGATTCAACAAAATCTGTATTATGTGTAGTTGTTGTATCATGAATAAAACCATGAATCATTCTCCCAATTTGATGAAGCACCTTCAACAATTTGTAAAAAATATCATGAGGCTCTGAAATATCAGAATTCATATCATCCACAGAAGAAAATATCAGAGGTATGGTGTCTCCATGAGCGAATGGATCCATAGGAAGAGAAGAGTGAGCAACTAGATCAAAATTGCAATCGAGCCTGGAAGGTCTGGAGACTTGAGATTCGAACCATGGGTGGTGAAGGAAAGTAAAGAAATATTGAACAGAATTCAAATTAATACCAATTATATGTATGTCCAACCAATGAAATACATACAAGACATAGCAGCTACATATACAAGAGACATAGCCTTGGAAACTAGGCAATTTTCTAAATTTCCAACTAGTGAACTTGAGGGTTGATGGGTCTTATGGTCATGAGATGGTTAGGGAAATGAGTAAATTACTATAATAGGCTATTAATAATACTGTATATCATCTTTAGAATCATAAATGGAAATATCTGCATGAATTTGGGAAGATCTTTCAGAAGGCACATCAAAAGCTAGTGAAAAATGACTAGTTTTGGGAGGAAGCTTTAATGAACTGACAGGGAATTTTTTAAGGAACGAATGGAGGTTTCAGGTTATGATATATCAGAATATGAATAATAAATAGAGATATAAGAAATATATAAAACAGAATTGGGTTTTTCCCATGCACCCAATGCATGCTCAGTCTTACCATTTCCTTGCTTGCGCTCCCGTCTTTTTGCAAATTATGGAAGAGCAATGTGGTTCTCCTCAAGGAGCTTGGTCATGATGTCCATTTTATTTCTGAATCAAGCTCTCTCCATATGTGAAACTATGCAATAATAACATGCGGGTATTTCTCTCTTGTTTCTCCTCCTGGATTTCAAGCTCCTAATAGTAGGACTAGAGCTTTCTGAACTTGATTCCTTCTTCTCTTTCTCCCTTTGCTTCAAATATTTCTTCTTGATCTAGGTTTGATTTGATATACCATCAGCAAGAGATTGATACTTGGATTTGATGATGGTACCCATTTTTATGATCTTGTCTTTCTCTTGAGTCAAGGACTCCATGAAATCTGCCAGCGCAGGAATCTTCCAATTTCGAGTTGTAAGTTTACTGGAGTGAAATGTTGAAACGTATATAGAATACTACTTCCCCAAATTAGAATGGATGGAAAATATGAGATGATCATCTATCTTCTCTATGCCACATTGTTTTAGCTGAAGTACCAACACTTTAAAATTGGTAAATAAGTCTTCAATGGTCTTGTAGTGATCTGGGCTCAATGAGATTAGCTCATTCTCAAGATGATGGCCTCTCATTTCATTTGTCTTCTCTAGTGACTCAAATTTGACTTAAAATTCATTCGGTGTGCTGAGAATTTCTATGTGAAAGAGAATTTCTCTTGAAGTGCCGAGGAAGAGCATGTCGAAGGCCTCATCAAGCCTATTAAAATACTTAGCTTTCTCCATGGCAGAATTTGGCTCGTTCTCAGTTCCCATGGTGACCCAGTAGAGACCCTTGGACCTCAACTAGATGACCATCTCATCCTTCCACTCAAAATAGTTGAATGGAGTAAGAAGAGCTCAATTTTGCTCCATCCTTCCTGCATAACCTGTGACAAAAAAAATGTTGCTAAACCTGCAAAGCAAACACTCAAGTTTTCTGGAAATATACCCTAAACACCAACTCAAATATCACAAGATTTGTTTGCATCTCCAACTAGCTCTGATACCATTGAATAATTTACTTCTTAATCAAATCTAGGATCTAGAACAATGTTCACACAAGAAGTGTTTGACAAAATGTCCAAGAGAAAAAATCAAAGAGACAAAAAATACATGGAATAGCACAAGTGAATGGTGCTAATTTCTGATCATATTATTATCATACATATTGTAGATGTTATATTACACATTTATAATACATTGGGACAAATTTGAGTGGCTCTGGAAGCCAATTGGGAAGGTACAAGTGTCATGGTGAGAATTGACCCCCAACCCTCCTAGGTGGACCAAAGGAGCTCGAACTAAGCCCAAACAGTCAAAAAAACTCATGTGAAGTGTGTTGGGTCATTAATGGGTCCTAGGCAAGTGTGGGTGAGAAGATAGAGGTGAGTGGGGTGCTATAGGTGGCAATAAATGCTCCTGAGAGAGCTAAAACAGGTCAAATACACCCCCTAACACACTTAGTCAAACTAGGGTGGCACAAATCAAGGAGGTAGTGCCCCAAGACATTAAATGAGGTGCACATGTGCTGGGTTGACCAACTAGGGTGTTGTTGTAGGTGTGAAAAGGACAAAATAACCAATTATAATGCTGAATCAGCTCTCCTAAGTCTTAAACCATAGGATATAGTTGCATGGATGCAAATAAAGTTATCCTAAGGAAAAAACTATGTATTAAGGTTGTATTACTGCTCCAACATAGAGAAATTGTCCTTAGAAAAATCCCTACTCATATCTCAGAAATCGATACAAACCATAATCGTTCCATGTTTTTTATTCACGGGGACAATTTTAGAAACCCATTCTGTCAATGACACAAGGTAAATGAATCCATCCTTAAGACATTTCTCAATTTATTCCTTAATGGCTGCCGCTTTTCATGGATGAACTTGAATTAATGTTTTATATACCAACTTGGGATCGGGGTAATTCCTAATCTCATGAACTGCGATCGAATGGTATATCACTGGCATTTCTTCATATGTCCAAGCAAAAATGTCTCTAAATTCCTTAAAAAAGGCAGTATAAGACCTAAGTTCTGAAGCATAACAATTTTGGCCCACGTGAATGTTCTCCATAGCTCTAGGTTTGACTGATATATCAACCGAAATGGTCTTATTAATATTGCTCATATTCCTCTCGAACTCAACATTGCGGATTAGCATGGGTGACTGAGGTGTAGTTACAATATCAGATGAAACCATTATCTCAAAATGATCTTCTACCATATGGTAATCGGGTGTTATATTCTTATCATTTAATCAATATGATCTAGGATCTTATCTGAAAGAGTAACATGCACAGCAATAATCACAAGAGACAAGAGACACAAAGAATTTTCCTCGAGGAAACCATAAAGGAGAAAACCCCACAACTTCCTTGGAGATAGAATGAGCACCAATAGAAAAAGTAAAACCCAAAGACACAAAGATGATCTCCGCCATCTATTCTCTCTCTCACTTGTGTGAGATACTCCTCTCTCACTAATGTGCTACCATTGAGTGAGTGTGTATTCTGAATAGAGAGTCTCACTCTCTATTTATACGTGTTTTCCACTTGAATTTTACTCATATAGGGCCGACCTCACTAGGAGAGTCTAATAACCCTAATACCCCTCAACTATGGGGATTATTTCCCCGGCTTACAATAAAGGGTTAACCTCAAAAACTTTACATGAATTTATTATATTAATGACTCTCCTGATCAGAGGAACAAACATCTCCGTCAATGTATAATGAAATACAATAATAAATATACAAGTGAATACATTCTAAAGTTACAAATACATCAACATTGGGAAGGAAAGAGGATTGGTGATGATGGTATTTCCAAAGCATATATTATAAAGACATGACTTTCATGATTGATTCGTCTGATAGAAGAGTTTGCAAAAGATAATCCAAAGATGGGGGGAAATCTAACCAATATAGAAGGTGATAAGGGTTGGATTCCACCAAAATATGATCATGAATGGTGGGGATGATGGTGGACTAGATAGCTTGGTAAGGCTATTCAAAATTATTGCAGGATGTCAAATCAAAAACTGATTTTCCTTTTTCTGAAGTGTCATGACTCTTAGAGGAGATCATGTTCACAAACTCGATATGAGTATAGGGAGGATTGGATAATGGAAATATTCCCATAAGTGAGGAATATTTGAGAAGACCTACTCCTACATTCTGATACCGCGAAGTCATAGAAACTAATAGAGGGACATTATTTGCAGAATTAGAACTGGTGTCTAGGGAACAAAACTCTATTTGATAAACTATATAATCTTTCCTTGAAATGGGAATTGGAATAATTGAAACATGGATGAGGCAACTTCCTGCATGGTGTAGAACCAAATCCTACCCAAGAGAATATTGTATTCTAAAGAGGCACCGGCAACTTTGACATGAATGGACACTGATTTTCTCCCTAGTTCAACCAGGAGGGAGGGGAGTATTCCATGAGGCTGAAAACCGTGATCATCAAAGGCCTTCAAATTCATAGGTGAAATGTTGATCTTAGGAGAGCCTATAGATCTCCAACATGATAGAGACATAATGGAAATTAAGGCACCTTCATTCAACATAGTACAATGGAATTTTTTCCCAATAAATTATGTACATAGCTGAACTGATGGGAGACCCTTGACTTAAAATCATCCAGTTTAAAGGAGATAACATTACTATTCTCAGGATCCATAGCTCCAAGAATTGACAACAGGTTTTTTCTTTGCATAGGGAACATTTGGAATACTTCGAGGGTATACATAGCACATGGTGCTTGGGACAAATCTTATACTACATTGTAGTATTGAGAAGCCCACACATTAGGGTTAAATACTGATTTTTCAATTGTACTCTTTGGTGGCCAAAATACGACGTCAAGAACAAGTTTCTAAATATGAATATTTTTTGAACGAGGAGGTGTGTAAACTATAGACTTATTAGTTGAAGCATTATCATATCAATTTTCTGGAGGCAGGTCATAGTTTTAGGATCTAATGGTAATAATAAGCATTTCAATAGACATCATTTAAACCTCATCTATAGAAGATGAGGAAGGCTCGTGCAAAGTTTAATGGTCAACCAATTGTTGTTGAGTAGTGAAAGGATCGATAAAGACTGTCGGGGTGGGAGAGTTCTTCAAAAAATTGATGACCTCTTCACACAGAGGGCGTTCCTTGGTGAAGTGGTCACCTCCACATATGAGGAAGGGAAACTTTACCTTTATTCAGCATATTCTTGGATTCAGCATCCGTATTTTGTGTTTTATTACTCTCCTGTTTATTTCATACATTTTTTATTTATTCTTTCCTTTCTTCTTCATTCCCAAAGTTTATGAGGATTTAATGGCATTTACCTCGGTAGAGGCAACATGAGGGGAAGTGGTTTTGGGATTTGTGATGGCCTGGATAGCAGGTTGGTTTTTCTTTTTCAGGGATTTAGCCTCCAGTTGTGTCTAAACAGAACCATGAACACCATTGACAGGTGGTTCTGTTGAAGGTATAGAGGGGTGTAAAGTAGGATGGGGAGTGTGCGGGATCAAGTCATAAATACTTCATGACTGAGAATAAACCAAGTCTAGGTACTAATCTCAGCTAATGGCTTATTCTCTAGTGAAAAAAACTCCCATGGAAACATCCCAAGCAATGAGTAGAAGCAAAGACTTAGTGAACCAATCGACAAGTAATTGGTCGAGAATGGGTGCTTTAATCAATTTGTGCCTTCGTCTACACTCATGTATGTGATCAGATCTATGGGTGGAAGTGGTATGACAGAGTAATGTTAAAATATTTGTACACGTTCATACCGAATTGGGAGTTGAAATTGTGTTAATAATTTCATTGCTAAGGTGTTGAAATCCCAAAAAGAATGTTGGGGAAATTCTATATACCACTTGACGATAGTTTCAGTGAGAGTCCTTTGAAACAATATCAAATGGATTGAACCATCTATTAGAGATTTGGATGACCACCGCAAATGATAAGTAATTACATGGTTCTTTCGGTCATCACCAGTTGTGTCATCAAACTTGGGTATATCTGAAGGCAATTTTACTGGAATAGTAGTCCAGGAAGGATCATGGTGAATAGGATAGTTGATCAAACATGACAAATTTGGAAGATATAGTGTAGTCATAAAGGGTATTTGTTGATTAGGTTGTGGATACTGATCATATTGATAATGCATATGAGTACTAGTAGGTTCGTAAGAGGATTGATAAACAAGATTCGATGATACTACGATAACAGGTTGGTTTCTAAATGTACCACGAAGAGGTTCCCCAGATGGCCGCCCTAGTGGGGCCCTCCAGGCAAGGAAACCTCCAGGTGGACCTCTGGGTGGGGGACCTCTAGGTGTACCTTTGGGTGGGGGACCTCTAGGTGGACCTTCGGATGGACCTCCAGGTAGGGGACCTCCAAGTGGACCCTCAGGTGGGGGACTTCCAAATGGACCTCCATATGGGGGACCTATAAGTGAGCCTCCATATGGGGGACATCTAGGTGGGCCTCCATACATGTTCATAAAATGGATTCCATATGTAGGGACGTTCGACCATTTAGGTTTCCCCCATGGGGTATTAGGGTTACCAAGATAGGGGATTACAGGAAAGACATTTCCAGAGGAAACATGTTGATTATTATGGGTAGTCATTTCCTGTTGGTTTCCTGGGTGAAGGTAGCCCCATGTAAATTGATTAGACATCGTTTGAACCCATGGTAGTTGTCCTGATGAGTAGGAAGGAACAATCACATTTGTGGTTGTGGAGCATAACGAAGCCATGGGATTCCCTAGAGCCACACTTTACCAAAGATTTGAACTAGTTCTCATGATTGCAATGACAACTTGTTCTAGGAATTTTCCCCCAGTAACATGATTTATAGGAGAAATAGGGATAGAGGGGAGATATTGAGCCGACAGGGAAGGGATAGAAGCTTGACCAGGATGATAGGAAACTACATTCTAAACTGGTATTTTGATTATTGTAGTAGCATAATACCGAAAAGGGGCATGCCATTCAGCAGAGGTTATTTATGAATGACAAGGTAGAGGAGAAACACTCCTTCATCTCCCCCCCATTCTATGCAAGCGAGAGAGAGTTTCCTCAATTGGTCTGAGGATTTCATCATTCAGGATAAAACCTAGATCTTGTAGGCGGTGGCATAAGAAAGCGCAGTAGTGTCGTATTCATAATTTTTTTGTCCTGGGGAATTCTTCCAAAACAACACATTTGGACTGAATATTAATGCCATGGGTTCATCTGATGGCAAGGAAAATACCAAATCTAGTGCACTAAAATGACCTTCTTCAGAAAAATGAAACATTGAATCCTGTGAAGAAGATAATTTTACCAGTACCAAAGTAGAAGTACATGGGTCCTCAAAAGAGGAATACTCCTCTCCTAAATCAACAATAGGAATTCCTTCCACATAAGGTTTAGTTGCGATAGGGTGGTCCATGGTCACCCTTTGTCTTTCTTCTGCACTAGGAGGACATTTTGGAGGAAAACCTTGCAATCTGCGAGACCTCCTCACAAATGGTTCATCCAAAGCGATGAATAAACACATCTACTTTAAATATTTCCTATTCAGAAATATAATACACAAAAATTCCTACACAAGCTAAGGTCACAAGAAAACTCAAGTGATGAGGGGGGCTAACAAGTTGGAACCTCACTAGGATTGTCAATTTGTTGCAACTTGTGATATACCATAGGGTTAAACAGTAAAATACGACAAGGAGGATTGCAACCGTACCCTTTCCTAAATACCCAACTACCTGGATGAAAAGTGCGTAGTATCTCCCTGAGTGTTGTTCTCGGTGTATTTCTCCATCAACACGACCAAAATTATTTTCTTAGTTGGCATCGGTTCCTATAAGGGTCTCCCTATATACACGAGGTACATGGGAGCTCAAGTCTGTGTTAGTGTTATCAGATGCACAACCGTTTGAAAGGGGCCTTCCAATATACTATAGAGTACATGACTAACTTTTTGATATACCTCAAGGGTACGTGAAAATTTGTTCGATATACTGATTGGTACGTGGAAGAACCGTGTGATCCCATGAATGCAATGTAGAGAAATAATGATAGCTTCTATGTTTATAGACGTTGGAACACGTTTTCTAACCTATCACTCAAATTTCTAAGAATTTAAACCTAATCTATCGTTCAATTTTATCTTGATGGTTAGTGAATGCTTGTGGAATATGAGGAAATTGCAAGATTAATTTATCTAATGCCCATGCAATTTTCCTTTCAATGAAATCTATCTAAAGTAAGGCAGAGGTTCTTTCTTTTCAAATTCCGAAATGAAAACCATTCAATCCAAACAAATCATTCCTCAAACTTCAAATACTTCTAGACAAGAAAACAATTCCAAAGCTATCATTTAGAAGTTATCTATTGTAAAAAGGAAAAGGCTTCATAATGCAGAAATGTCTATTTTCTTAATCAATCATAAAAAAGAAAGCGCTCTAACAATTTAACCAAACCAAAAGCAAGCAACCAAACGTTTCTTTTTTTATATAATTTTTTAACAAAGGAATGCAAAAATTCACACTACAAAAATACATAATCTATATTACCTTTCCTTTCAAGCTCCTAAAGGACTAGTCATACAAACCATACACCCAAAACCTGATTTCTACATGAAACTATCTAATTTCAAAGGTTCTACTAAGACAAAATTTTATGATCCAACCTTTAAATACACATCCAAGATAAAAACAAACTATAAGACTTGTCAATGAGAAGGAGAGAATATTGACTAAAACCAAAAGAAAGAAAATTTTTTGAAAGAAAAAGTTATAGATCTAGAAAAATCCTAGCTCGACGCATCTTGTAGAGTAAAACCAGGCCATTGTACAGTGATCAGTGCATTATGTCTCTCTGTAAAAGGATGTTAGGATTATTAATCCTCCCTTGTCCAATTTCGTCATATGTCTAAATCAGAAGTCATGTCTAAATCGGGAGTCCATCTAGTCTAATTATAGTCATTAACACCATTGGATCCACTTGGCCTAATTGGGGCACATGTTTCAGTTACTAAAGTGTGAGGAACACTAATTGAGGCTTAGTGCCACTGATTGCACTTGATTGCATCAGCTTAGGAGCCTCCTAGACCAATCCCTACAATTTAGGAGCCACTGGGAGTGCCAAAACCAACCAAGGTCATTTCAGTTCAATTGATGACTGGTTAAGCTAAGTTAGGAGTCAGCTACATTCAGTTCTAGTCCTCTACATTCAATTAGTGCTAGGTTTACTTGACTGAACTCAGGAGGGGCACATTTCTCACCTACCACAGTCAGTTAGCCTTAGTCAACACTGAATGTAACACTTGAGTTGTGTTTCTGAACTCAGGTTATGGTTTAGACAAGGTCAGTTAACTATTGAGTCCTCTGATAGTGATTTAGACAAGGTCTTAGTTACCTACAGTCAAGTAGAGTCTAATCAATTCAAATTTACTCATGTGGATTCAAATTTCTTGTGGCTATTAAAGCCATTGTACTTCATTGTAATGATCCATCTAATTACTCTTTGATTAATGAAAAGCATTCACAACTGCAAGCCATTTTTGCACTGTTTCATTCTTCAATAACTGAGTAAATTGTGTGATTTATCATGTGAGTTATGTGTTTGTCCATAGATCTATGTGTCAATTTGATATGGTATCAGAGCCTCGGCAGACAAGGCACTTCTCCTCCTCAAATCTCCTACTAGATCATTTTTTGAGCAAAATTGCTCCTTCCAGAACTGCACCAGAAGCGGAGAATTTACCACTTAATACCCCAAGCAAAGGAATTGTTGATCAATATTGCTTGATAACTAAGCTGGGTGTGAAGAAAATTTCAAAAGTGTAGTTTTTCCAACCTTACAGTTCCCTTTTCTTTGTTTTGCAGGTACAACTTCGAAATGAATTCATCAGTTCCTCTTCTCACCCGTTCCTCAGACTATCATGAATGGAAGGTGAAGATGATTATATTTCTGAATAGACAACATCTCTTTTGGGTGTCTGATGGATTCGGTAGAAATTATTTTGAGAGTGAAAATGACTGGCTAAATGGAAAGGATGCAGCTTTTGAAATAATGAAACTGGCTCTTTCTCCTAGCTTGCACTACCTCAGTAGATCTATTAAAGATCCACAGGAACTATGGACAAGATTGGATAGAACCTTTGAAATTATTTATGAGGATCATAATAGCACTTTGGAGATAAAATACAGCACCATAATCATCCTTGATCCAAAAATCTCGTCCTCCACTCTCTCTAATGAAGTTGTTCAAGATGAATAAGAAGCATAAGATTCTACATAGTCAATTCAAATTGAAGACAGTCTCCATGCAGTGACTCCTTCTCCTGATGCTCTGGAAGTTCATGAGATCTCTGATATCTCATATTCTCATATAGCTGAAACATAAAAATACATTCGAATCTCTGATATTAAAGAAAAATTCTGCTGCACTTCCATGCAAACATTCAACGGTGATTTTCCTTTGAATTCTATGCAAAATTTACTAGTAATTGCTTCCGAAAGTGAAGAGAAATTTGATTTTTCTCCTTCTAATGTTGTTTCTGGTGTGCAAATATGTGATACCTTGGATATTTTGGAAGAAATATAAGATTACCAGAGTGATCCATTCGCTCCCCATGATCTAGTTTTTCCAACAAATTCCTGCAGGATTGCATGCACCAAAATTTAGAATTTTGAAGAAGAAGAAAGCTGTGCATCCACCGTCTCGGTTAACCATTTATTTGAATCTGATATTAACCTTATTGGATCTGATATGATCTTATTTATATCTGATCTGATATTGCTTGTTTTAATATATCAAATTCATAATCTTTTAGTACCGCTTGTTGCTGTTCTCATCAACGCTGTGAAGAAACAACTACCGCAAGTCTCCTACAAAACCACTGCTGGGGATTTGATTCCATTTCAAAGTTTTGGATCTGTTTTGAACATATTTATATATGATTTAATTTCTGATATGATATTATTTGGTTCATATTTTAAAATTCAAAATCTTTCAGTCATGCTTGTAGCTGCTCTCACCAATTCCGGCGTGAAAAATCAAGTACCGTACTTTCTCTTCAAAACTGCTAATGGGGATTTGGTGTTAGTTTCCTCATATATTGTTTCTGATATTTTATTATGTGATTAATTATCTATTTAAGAAGATATATCAGACTATGGAGCTCAATCATTCTCTCTCAATAGTCCCAGTGCTTCTCTACCATTGATCACATGCTCATCTCCTCACAGAACTAGTAAAGAGGAAGATTTTCTGCATCCGCCTGGACACTTGCTCCTAACACTTGGGGCTGTTCTCACCACTCATGGTTTTCTGTTCATGGCTACAAAATATCAGTTTCTTGAGTGTTCCTCACATGTTCTAAATCCTCAAAAACCTTTTCTCACTTATCAGTTGACTTCAGTTGCTCTACATGGGTCCAATCTTCATCCAACAGCTGTCTATATTTCTGATTTAGTTGAGCATATCATTCTTCTTCCAAAGAGGATGATTCCTCCAGACATAATGATGGAAAGGTTCACATGCCAGGCCCCAAGATACCTGTGCATGAAAGGACCAGATTGATCTTGATTCTACCTACTTAATTAGAGGGGGGTTTTTTCCCATGTCATTTTTCCCCAGCACCTTGTTTTTGAGCAGTTACTTTACTTTACTTAATGTAATGGGTGACCTATGGTGTTAGCTACCAAGGCACACAGATTTTCCAAGTTAGCATTCAGGGGGGGTGTTAGGATTATTAATCCTCCCTTTTCCAATTTGGTCATATGTCTAAATCGGAAGTCCATCCACTCTATTTATAGCCATTAACACCATTGGATCCACTTGGCCTAATTAGGGCACATGTTTCAGTTACTAAAGTGTGGGGAACACTAATTGAGGCTCACTTCCACTGATTGCACTTGATTGCATCAGTTTAGGAGCCTCCTAGAACAATCCCTACAATTTAGGAGCCACTAGGAGTGCCGAAACCAACCAAGGTCAATTCAGTTCAGTTGATGACTGGATAAGCTAAGTTAGGAGTCAGTTACATTCATTTCTAGTCCTCTATATTCAATTAGCAATAGGTTTACTTGACTGAACTCAAGAGGGGTGCATTTCTCACCTACCAAAGTCAATTAGCCTTAGTCAACATTGAATGTAACACTTGATTTGTGTTTCAAAACTACGATGAACTCCGGTTATGGTTTAGACAAGGTCAGTTAACTATTGAGTCCTTTGATAGTGATTTAGACAAGGTCTTAGTTACCTACAGTCAAGTAAAGTCTAATCAATTCGAATTTCCTCATGTGGATTTGAATTACTTGTGGCTATTAAAGCCATTGTACTTCATTGTAATGATCCATCTAATTACTCTTTGATTAATGAAAAGCATTCACAGCTGCAAGCCATTTTTGCACTGTTTCATTCTTCAATAACTGAGTAAATTGTGTGATCTATCATGTGAGTTGTGTGTTTGTCCACATATCTATGTGCTCAATTTGACAAAGGAAACAATGGCGCTTTCGGAATCTTATAAGAAGGCATTCACAATGCTTGTTCATAGTGGACAACATGTGTCAGGAGGAGTCTGGTGCTCTATTAAGTACACCCAAGTGCATCAGTGGATCTAGAAACCAAAAGAATTAAATAATATTCAAGATAATCCAATGTGAATCAAACTATAATTATGGTAAGCAAAGACACAAACCAAACAAGAAATATGAGGGTGAAGTAAGGTGCATTACTCACCTTAAATCCTTAAATGAGTGAGAGAAAACCTTTATAAGATTGTAATAAAAAATCAACATCAAAATTCACAGATATGACTGGTTTATCTCCAGTATGGTCGCTAGTTTTGTTACCATGAATATTTCAATCAGTGCAGACAAAGGTTTCTCCCATAGTCTGCATTGGGGAAGATATAGAACAAAAAACCACAGTGATGTATCCTTCTCCTAGATAATTTAACTGCTTGAATGTTAAGCTTTCATTACCTCAGTGTCGAAGGTTGTCCTTTCCTTATGGATCCTTTGCGATCAAATGTACCTGCAAATAACATGAAGAAAAATACAAAATGGTGAAATCAATAAGACAATTCAAATACCTATACTAATAGTCAAGGAGAGAAGTAATGATCAATAGATATTGACACAAATCATTCATGGAAAAGGAGAACATGTTTGTATTATAACAGAAGAAGAGGAAGCTACATCCAAAGCCTTGGCATTGAAGCCTTTTTCTCATAATGCATTTGACATCACTATAAAACACACTCTACAAGATTTACAAGCCTCACTCACAACTACACTCTATTGCCTCCTATACCAGCTATGATTCTAGCGACATGAAGGTGCTCTCTTGGTATTATTCCCTCCTCTCACCCATGAGGAGGAGCTTGTATAAATATGCCAAGGGATGGGTTGAGATATTTTGGGAGAAAGGTAGGGAATGATCCCCAGGGGATAGGAGCTCGAGTTCCACCTATTTCAAGTAGTTGGGATCAACCTCCAAGAGGAGTTTCATCTAGAAGGTTCTTGAAATCTTCTTGTTTTCCCTTTTTGACAGTACTTATGCTCTCTTCATATAGGCAAGATGTGTCAGTGTTCTTTGTCTTGAGGTCAAAGGTGTCATCGACACATTATGTCAATGGGAAAGAGGCATAAATAGTGTTTGTAATAGTATTATAATTACCGTGTGTATTAATATATATGTGCATATGTTATAAAATATGGGTTTATATGTTGATAATATATGTATATACCAATTATGTAGGGTGTATGTAACACCCCGATTTTCACCCTGTTTGCATGATGTATATAATGTAATTAATCGTGGTGAGGAGCTAAAGGAAAAATCCCCACCATCAATTTGGTTGTGTATGTTTTGGCAATAGGGATAGTTGTCGATGGTATATCATGCTATCCGGCACATTATAGTTTGGCATCATGTAAATACGCACATCAATTAAAATAAACCTATAGCCAGCTATGACAGTGCAACATTAAAATGAAAAGGGCATGATTCCAAAGCATAAGGGGGGGGGATGATGAACCTTGATTCATGGGGAGGAAATCCATGTGTCAACCACCTTCTTGTCTCTTTCATCCACCAAGTCATTTGGGGTAGGCGTTAGTTGAGGGCAGTTATTGCTTGAGGAAACATGGGCATGGGGGGCATCAGTATGGCAGGCTACTGTTAGCTCTGACGATACGCATACATAGCGGCAGAAGCCATCATTTCCCTCACGCGGGTGGTTGGCCTAGTCTTCACCCTCATTATTGTGGTCTAGGGAATTCCATCCTCACACAGGGAGACATTCTATTTTCCTCACACACAGTTTTTCCATCATTCTCCCTCACACACCAGTCAGGGTTCTCCTTTGGTTTTGGGCATGCAGCGAGCTAGAAGAGTGGCCTTAAGGGCACGATTTCTGCTGTGTATGTGAAATAGCTGTGGTTTTCATCCACGATTTGGGATTGTTGTTGGTTTAACCCACGATTTGGGTTGTTGTCATTCTTCCCATGATTTTTGGATGCCATTGAGAGTCTGATTTCTTCTTCCATTTCAAACTGTGTGTGTGTTTCCTTCTTCCATTTTTGGACTGCGTCTCTTCCCCTTGTGCATAGGTTGAGATTTTCTCTTTCCCCATTCCATCTGTGTAACTTTCTTCAGTGTTTGCATTGAGGAGCTATGTGCTGTGGGCTTTTAGATGTCGGATGGCTGTTGACTTCCACATCTGTTGGTTGAGTCCTCCCATGTCTATGCTGGGAGTTCTGCTTCTGCCCCAACTGCGGACTGTGTAAGGTTCTCGTCATTTCCTCATCAGATTGTGGTCTGTATTTATGTCCTTCTTTTTCCTAAGATTGAGAATCAGACCTCTCCCTTGTTTTGAGACTGTGTAAGGTTGCCATAGTTTTCATTGTGAGTTTGGGCTGTCAATTCACCCTAATTTTGGGTTGCTTCTTGGTTGCTGAGGAAGAATACATATTTTGGGGATTGTTGCTCAGTTTTTTTAGCCACGCTAGGGCCAAGAACAACTCTGGAGTGTGTTTGGACCTGAACTGTGCTTCACCCTTTGTTTGGGATTGTCACCCGGTTGTCTTTGCCTTATTCACAGAGCTGTGAATGGGTTGTTTTGCTGTGGTATGCAGTGGTTGGTATTCGGATTGTTGAGAGTAGGATTAGATGCTGGGTATGCTTGAGAAGACTAATGTTGAGACCACCAGCTTAGCATCTATCCTTTTCTAGATCCTTGACGACCTGGTAACACTAATACAAAAGCGCGGGTTTTTCCACGGAGGTTTTCCACGTTTCATACTTTTTGGTGTGAAATCGGAAGCAAAATGAACTTGCCGTCGCTGTATTGACGCTTACTCGTCACTGTATCGACGTTGGTGATCTCCGCCGTCGCTATATCGACGCCTTCCTCCTTCAAGGTTGCTGTATCCACGGAGCTACGTCGCTATAGAGACGGCAATGTCAAGCTATGTCTTTTTAGTTGACCCAGGGCGCTTAAGTCAATGTTTTAGATATATGAAACCAGGCTCACGGGCAGGCTTCAAATTTGAAGGCTTCAGTGCCCGTCAAAGGCCTGTTTACCTGTCATAGAAGGCCATGACCGAATTTTCCCTACAAAAAAAATTCAGTTTCATGGAGTGCCCGTCGAAAATGAAATGAAGCAGAACTATGTACATTGACAATGGAAGGGCAACCCCAAAATTTTGCCCTTCCTGGGTTTTCAATGGGCTGTGGGAGTTTGGAAGATTTGGATGGGTGACAGGTCACGCTGGACCTGGGCAGCTGGTCCTCTGGGAGTCGTGGTTTTGGTTTCACGGTGTGGCTGTTGTACCCACGGGCCACATTTTCAATCTCAGGGTCATTCATTCCTCTCACCCACTACGCATTACCCACTTCACACTCTGCTCATTCCCGCGTCTCAACGATGATGAAGACCATGCTCTCCATTATGACCATTCCTAAACTAGAGTTAAAAGTAAAGTACTGATTTCAATCTGTTCAAAGGTGGATACAGAGAGAACAGATTTGAATTCAGATTTGAATGGGCAGGTCACAGATTGGAAATTTCGATCTCTACTGGCAAATTACAATGCCAATTTAATATTGCATTCATCGA